>PJEM01001672.1:218887-236275 GCA_004023845.1 Helogale parvula | reverse complement strand
ATGGTTGTGGGATTAAGCTAGCCCCAGGTAGGCTCTGGCTGCGCATGGAGCCTGCTTGGGATTCTCTCTGCCCCGTCCCTGCTCAAGCTCTCCCTCTGTCTCTCTCTGAAAATAAATAAAACTTTTTAAAAAATTAAAAAGTAAAATCTACAGTAGGTCAGATGGTGAGATATTTTATGGATACACAGAAACCAGGGGAGGGGACTATGATTTTCAGCAGTAGGATCAGGGGCGGCCTCACTGAGAAAGTAACACTGGAGCAGACCAGAGGAGGAGGTGAGCAAGCTAGCCACAGCAGATACGGGAACAGCATTCCAGGCAGAGGGAACCGCCTGCACAGAGGACCTGAGGTCAGGAGTGTGCTTGCTGGCCAAGGTGCCAAGAGGCCAATATGGTAGGAGAGAGCCAAAGGGTAAGGGCAGAAGGTGAGGGCTCTTATCTCACACCTGTATATGGTGGCAAGGGGGTAGGGACATTGGGCTCACAGGCCATAGCCCCAAAGGCCAAGCAGCTCAGAAGGAGATGACGTCAAACTGTCTGGTCACCTTGGGCCTTCAGGGAGCCAGACATCGGTCTGAGGCCAGAGGGACAGGAGCTGCCATGGGGGTGGTGTGGGAGAGGTGCCTCGGCCCGTCAGGAGCTCCACCTTCGTGGGTGTTCCAATGCAGGGGTGTCCGGGGAGATTCGGCAGGTGCCTACAGGGAGGGGCGTGTGTGCCAGTGCATCTGCCTGCCAGGGCCAGGAATGGGAACAGCTGGTGTTTTCCAGGCCAACTCCAGAATCTTCCAGCAAGCAGCCTCGGCCCACATCTTCCTTCCCCAGAACTCCTCAGACTCGTTCTCCCACTAATTTAGCCCACAGCCTCCATCTGCCTCGCATACCTTCTTCACTGGCCCTCCAACAGCCCATACTTGGTACCAGGTCCACACCTTTCCTCGGGTCCAGCACTCTGGACATCACACCTTGTCTATCCCAAAGCTTGGGCCATACTTCCACCTCCGGGCAGCTTTCCTTAACTGTCCCCAGCCCATTTGCGTCTTCCCCTTCCGGAGCTCTGACAGCACAGACTGCAAAGGCCTGAGTCTCACCAGCCCTGGAAAACTCTGCCTCGTGCCAGGAAGGTCAAGGTGGCATCAGGGGGAGGATGTGGGCTTCACCCCTGCACTGTGTGGTCCTGGCCATGCCCCTACACTTCCCGAGCCTTCGTTCCCTCCTCTACAAACGAGGAGCGTGTCCACCCGGCAGGACTGTCGACAACCACAAAATGTAAAATTCTGTGAGCTGCACACATATTTGTCTAGATCGAAGAGACTCTGCTATTAAATGCATAAGAACACCAGTGCCTAGGGGCACCTGAGTGACTCAGTCGCTTAAGCGTCCAACTTCGGCTCAGGTCATGATCTCATGGTCTGTGAGTTCGAGCCCCATATTGGGCTCTGTGCTGACAGCTCAGAGCCTCGAGCCTGCTTCAGATTCTGTGTCTCCCTCTCTCTCTGCCCCTCCACTGTTCATGCTCTGTCTCTCAAAACTAAGTAAACATTAAAAAAAATTTAATTAAAAAACACAAACACCAGGGCCTGGCTATCCATAAAGGTAGCAAGTACTTCATTGTGAAAGGGGGCTTGCTGAGGACAGTGCTGTGTCCAATCCAAACTGCAGTCCTAGGACGTAGATGGGGCCGCAAGCCCACGGTCTAGATAAGAGCACAGAGGCCCAGAGAGGGTACGTTTTTCCCAGTGTCCCAGTTATCTGGTGAAAGGATCAGACACCAAGATCTGAGCTCTTGACCTCACCCTCTATCGCTTTTCTATGGACATTGAAGAAATATCAGTACATGATACCCACTTTCCAGAAGGGGAAACTCAAGTCCCAAAGGTAGGGAGAGATTCACTCAAGTACACACAAGGATGAGAAACAGAATTGGGTTTCACCCCTAAGGGGGAGGTGCAGGCCACGAGACAGGCTCGGATGTCACCTGGGGGCAGGGGGTGACTCACGCGATGGCAGGCATGTAGTAGTCAAACTTGGCCAGGAAACCCGGGAGGCTGGCGGGCTTGTCCATGCCGATGATGTCCCGCAGCTCCTCTGCAGTCTCAGCAGGGAGGGCGACCCCCCTCTTCCTGGGAACAGAGCCGTGAGGGCAGCGGACGGTCCCGAGCAGGACCCAACCACCTCCCCCGAGGGACCAGAACAGGAAACCCAGGGATCTCGTCACCCAACTCCTCCCATTGAACAGATGGGAAAACTGAGGCCTGGGCCATTTAGAACCCAGACTGGAATCCTTCCAGCACCTCCTGACCCCAAGGCTGTGACCAGCCAGGGAATCCGAAGAGGGGATGACCGGAATTAAAGTGCACACGCACGCACACACCCACATCCCCAGCGCCTGGGAACTGGGAAGCTGCCAGGGCAACCCCAAGGTTTCCTCCTCAGCCCCAGGAGCGGGGAGGGCCAGCTGGGCTTATGCCAGGCCAGGGGTTGTGGGGGCACTAAGTGCAGCACCACAATGCCCGGGGCAGGGGCAGGCGCCGGACTTCCTTCCTCCACCCTCCATCTGGCCCGCACAGCGGCGGGGCCTGCCCGGTGCAGCGAGCCAGGAGAGCGTCCGGTGGAGGACCCCAGGAAGGCATGGGGGGCCCGGCCGTCCACCTCAGAGCGGTCTCCCCTCTCTGCCCGCGCACCCCGTACGGGGCTCGCCCAGAACAGCCCTTCTGGCCGGGAGCCTCCCCGCAGCCAGGGGCAGCGGGGTGTGCAGGTGGGCTGGCTTCCTCTGCTGGGACACTCAGGTCACCCTGGGCCTCAGTTTCCCCACTTTTAAGAACACCAGACATTCAAGATATGCTTCTGCCACAAAGGGACAAGACAGGAGGCCAACAGAGCACTGAGGAAACAACACGAAGAACAGAAGAAACCTGAAACCCTGACAGCGAAGAGCCTCGGGGACAGAAGAGGTCACATCCCTGAAACACAACATCCTTTTCAGAAAGGGGACACGCAGAGGGTAAGAAAGGGCTCCCGGAAACCTAAAAGAATATGGTGCCGATCATCATAAGGATGGAATCCAATGAACAGAAAATAAAGCGGAGAAACTCTTCCAGTGAGCAGCACGAACAATGAAAAATAGGAGCAAACAATTAATTAGGCGACCGACTCAGGCTCCAGCACATGCTTATCTGCAAAGCGAGAGCGGAAGAAGGAAGGAAGGAGTCGCCAGAGAAACTGAAGTTCGGCTGAATAGTGTTTACGTTCTTTACTGACCTCGGTCACTAACAGACTAAAGTGTTTCCCCACATCAATCCCTAAGGTGACATGGGTGCTCCTCTCCTCCCGGTGGCCCAGGAGCGCCCCCACTCCCACCCCCAGCCGCATGTCCCTGCAGGACACCGTGGGGGCGAGGCCCTCGCTGGGGTGGTCCTGCACAAAGGGCAGTGCGGCCGCCCTGAGCCTTCTGTTGCTGGGCAGCCTGCTCCAAGGCCCCCTCAGGGGTCCCCCCGCAGCTGGTAGTGGTGAAAGTGCTGTGTTTGGGAGCTAGTGGCAGAAGCAGAGGAAGGCTCTGGCGCTCATGTGGTCAGACGCGGTGGCTACACTCACTTGGGCCCTGCTGGACCCGCTCTGTGCGGCTCTGCTGACGGTCTTCCTCCCGCCCCCACAACCTCCGCTTCCTGTAGGGCTCTTCCTCCTCATACCTGCCCACGCGGACTCCTCTCCCTTCAAGGTTTTCACCTGAAAATGCAGAAATCTCTACGTCTACACATCACCACTTGAGAGCCTAGGAAGGGCCGGGCACTGGAGGGGACAGCAGTGACCAAGGCAGACCCAGGCGTCTGACTACCACCTGCTGCCACCTCTCACCTCCCTGCCCCAGGATCCACATTCCTTGATACAGCCCCTCCCCCCCAGCCCAGCTGCCCAACCCATAGCGGGGGGGGGGCGCTCCCCTGGGACTCTGTTGGTCTTGTCCACCAGCAGCCAGTCCCCAAGTCCCACTTATTTTACTTCCTAAATGTCTGTCCCATTAGTGCCCCCTTCTCCAGATTCTCATCAGCCTCCAAGAGATCTTTTGACAGAGTGGTCAGAGAAGGCTGTTCAGAGGAGGGGACTGTTGTGCCGAATTAAATGTTTTAATGTTGATTTTTGAGAGAGAGAGAGAGGGAGAGAGAGAGAATATGAGAATATGAGCAGGGCAGGGGCAGAGAGAGAGAGACACACACACAGAATCCGAAGCAGCTCCATGCTCTGAGCTGTCAGCACAGTGCCTGACACCAGGCTTGAACTCATGAACTGCGAGATCATGATCTGAGCCAAAGTCGGACACTTAGCTGACTGAGCCACCCAGATGCCCCTTAGGCAGAACTAGGAAGGAGACAGAAGGAACAAGAGGGGCTCCAGGCAGAAGCCAGGAGGGAAGGTGAGGGCTGGGCAGCTAGAGTTCAGAACGGGGTGAGTGGTAGGTGAGGGACCAGAGGGCAGGCAGAGCCCAGTGCGGGTAAGTCAGGGCCTTAGATCCCCAGTGCACCAGGAAACCACCGAAAGATTTCAAGCAGGGAAGTGGCATGAAGAGTCCTAAGCGATCCTTCTGGCCGCCATGTGGGGAACAGGTCCAAGAGCTACTGCAAGCGTCCTAGCAGGAAACAACCAGAGAAACTCTTGGGATCTCACACAGGACTGGGCCTCCAGAAGCTGCTTGGACCAAGCTGTAAAATTCCAGCCTGGGATCCAACGCTGAGCAAGAAAGAGGTCTTCCTAAGGCGCCGGGTCCTCATGCCACCACAAGCCCTCCTCGGCAGCAAAGGCTCCAGGGAACAAGCTTGGTTCTCAGATGGTCCTTACCCCCCAATTAGCCCTGCCTGGGCCAGTCCCCTCTTCCCATCGTGGTGGGTGATGCACCCACAAGGAGCCCGGCCAGAGAGCCCAGTGAGGAAGAGGAGCTCAGGCTTCGGAGTCCAAAGTCCATCTTCCTGCTGTATGTGCCAACTCCCCCAGTGTAGAAGCTGTCCCATCCGGGGACCTCCACACCCTTGTCCGTAAAACAGACAGTACTTTCTTGGCAGGGAACAAAGAAATGAGGCTGTTTACGTGTCCAGCATAAGACAGCAAATTGCTAAGTCTGATGGACTGGTTTTGAATCCCAGCTGGGTTCCTTAAAGGCTGTGTGACCTTGGGAGAGTTACCCAACCTCTCTGTGTTTATTAGGTCTGGCAGGTTTGAAAAAACATCCAGTGTGGACTAAGTAGCAGAAGAGGTCAGAGAGGCCACACAGGCTTTGCAGGTCTTTAAGGGCCATGAGCAGACTTTGGCTTTGACCCTAAGCAAGCCGGGAGTGTGGGAGGGTGTGAGCAGGGGAGGGGTCTGGTCAGACTACGCTTTAAGGCAGTTGTTCTGACTACAGTGCTGTGGGGACAGGAGACGGGGGAGGCCAGTCAGGAGGTCACTGCCCCAGTCCAGGTGGACATGCTGGTGGCTCAGGCCGGGGTGGCTGAGAGAGGAGAACGGGCCGGAGGTCAAAATGTGTGTTGGTGACAGGGTCTCTAGGAGACTGAGAAAGAGGGAGAAGCCCCGGAGAGGACAGAATCGCAGGCACGGAGGGAAGAAGCAGGTGAGAACAGGGTTGACGGAGGCCCAAATCAGAGGCAGAAGAGGGGCCATTGGATTTGGTCAGATGGAGAGAGGGTCTTCCTTCCCTCGGCCCACCTCCACCAGGAAGTCCTCCGGTGTGTTAATGGGCATCCACAGCAGCGTCCCCTGCCTGCTGACCCCGGGCTTGAACCCCACCTGGCATGTGTAACACCCCTGCCCGGGGTCCCCCAAGGCCCCTCCACTGCTCCTGACATGCCCAGGCCACGTGGGAAACAGGAAAGCTGACCAGCCTCCCGACAGGGGCAATTCCCCTCCCTCCTTGCTCCACCCCGGCCCGGACTCCGGCCTTCTCCCTCCACTAGTGCGTGCCCTCTGGTCCCTTTACCTTGCACCCACCAGGAGATCCCCTCCTGGTGCCCTGTAACCCGCCCTAATGGCCTCATTAGGGGCCCTGGGGCCACGGCCAGCACGCCGCATGGGCAAAGGTCAGGCCGAGATAAGCCAAAGCAGCTTCACCCCACTCACCCCACTCAGCCGGCTGGCATTAATAAAGCCATCGTTAAGTGCCCTCTGCGCACACTGGGCTTAGCCCTGAGCCAAGGGGTTTCCGTGCACGGCTTCACCTAAGCCTCCCGCCAGCAGGAGTGTGGACTCGGGGCCACACCCATGCTTACTAGACAAGGCCCCTCACCTGCCAGGGCTCAGTGTCCTCCTCTGTAAATGGGGACAACAGTGGCACCTCCTCACAAGTTGTCGTGGGGATGGAGCATGTCGGGCCCTGTGCAGCGCTTTGTGGCGCTCGGCACACAATCAAGGACGCAGGAGAGCGAGTCAACACTTACATCAGCAGCAACTTCCTAGGGCAGAGTGAGGTCTGCGCAAGTAGGACAAGGTGGAGAAAAGCGTCCCCGCCAGACCTCTGTCCCCAGCTCTCAGAGTTGGAAGAGATGCTCGGGAGAGTTGGGGGACAGACTCGCCAACGTCACAAATTCTCTGGAATGGCGGCGTCTGGAGAAGCCAGGGGACTCTGGCTCATGGAGCAGAGTGTTCAAATCTGGGTCTGAGCTGAAGTGCTCCAGGCAATGAGAGAAGCAAGATCCTCCCAGCTCCAAATGGAAGGAGCGCTCAGCAAACAGGTGAGGAGCACGGTCCGCAGAAGGAGGGGCGGGTGGCAGACGGGGCCCCACCTCCCAGGTCAGCTCTGGAAAGAGGCCAAGGTTGCGACAAGGAAATGGGGTTCTCATATTTGCATCCAGACCCACTGGGCTCTGAAGTCCCTGCTGTTAAGTGTTAGACCCAAGAGAGGGGCCACCATGAGCCCTGGAGGTGGGGAGGGAGACGGGTGTCCCTCACTGGGGGGTACTAGGGACCCTTCGACCCACCCACATGGCCGGGAGCCAAAGCAGGAAGCACATTCCCACTTGGAAGATGAAGTACGGCCCCCAGAGGAGGGCCCCCTGTCCACATCCCCCAGCAGGCTATGGCCAGGGTGAGACAGGCAAAGCCTTGGGGATCAGATGACCCCTGGGTCAATTCTAGACTCTACCATTTATGGTTGTGTGGCCTCAGGCTACTGCCTTCACTTCTGAGCCCCAAATCTCCTCAGTGACACGGGAATAGTGACACCCTCCCTTCTCCAGGTGTGGAAGGATGAAATTCACGCACTCAAGGAGACTCGGTCCCAGCACCAGATGCTCAGCAAACGGTCCCAGCATCCCGTGTGGGTGCGTCATAGACTGACATAGACTCTGGATTCAAAACACAGCGACTGGTTCGGCGCTGGGGCCTGCCTCGTCATGTGGGTGCGTGTGCCTATGCGTGTGCGTGTGCCCTGCGTGTGAGGAAGGACAAGCTCTTCCCGGCTCACCTAGCAGCAGGAAGAAAGAGTCAGAAGCACAGAGGGCAGAGGCTTGGGCTGTGGGTCCCCAGCTCAGAGCAGAGGGGCCTCCATTTGTCCACAGACAACCTTCTTCTGGCCGGGGGGCCAGCTTGATTCCACGGAGATATAGGAAGGAACAAGAACCCTGGAATTCTCCAGAGTCCTCTGGGTTGAACTGTGGGCCCCCAAATATCCCCAAATGCTGGGGAGGAAGGTCTCTTATCCAAGGACTTACTTGCCATAGTATAAGATGGTTTCAGGCTTGATGGCCCCATCCAGGTGGACATGTAGCTCCACCTACAAGGGGGAGAGAGAACGGACACCCATGAATGCCTGAAGGACTTTCCAGAGGGTTCGTGTTAACAATGACCATGATAACCATTAGTCCCAGCGACCGGACACTTAGCACAGATGCTCCACTAAACCCTTTACACACCCTCCTTGTTTAATCCTGTCTGGGAGTGGGTTTAAAGGTCATCTCTAGCTCTTTCACAGTTAAGACCACAGAGAGGATCGACCACAGCTGAAGTTCAGGCAGGTTAAATAACTTGCCCGAGGGGCGCCTGAGTGGCTCAGTCGGTTAAGTGGCCGACTTCAGCTCAGGTCATGATCTCAGTTTGTGGGTTCAAGCCCCATGTCAGGCTCTGTGCTGACAGCTCAGAGCCTGGAGCCTGCTTGGGATTCTGTGTCTCCCCCTCTCTCTGACCCTCCCCTGCTCATACTTTGTGTCTCTCTCAAAAATAAACAAGCATTAAAAAAAAATTTTTTTAAATAACTTGCCTGAGGCCACACAGCAAGCCATAGAGGCAGGAACCCAGCCCAGTGCCTCCATTCTCAACCACAGCTGATAAATGGCAGAACCGGAATTGTAACCCAAGTCCAATCCCAGAGCTGGTGCTCTTGGACACGAGGCCAGCCGCGGTCCCATGGGAGGTATGGAGCCCTAGCCACCTCCCCACAGTGTGTGCTCTCCACCAAGCCACTAAACAAAACCCCACATGAAGAAGTGTTGACCACAGACTTCCCGGACCTATGAATATCCACAGTGGATTTCAAAATGCGGGCCCCATTTTCAAAAGCAAAAGCAGATATTACTTAAACACAATAATCAGGAATCAGTATTAGGTGACACAAGATCTTTCCAGCACTCCAGACAGGTACCAGATACTTGGCCATCTTGGTGATCATTTCCTACACATCTGTGCACACGCACGCACACACACACACACAGCCCACAAACGTTCAGCACACAAAGCCAGGAGTTTAAGGACATTGGCCTTGGAGACCACACATCAGACTAGACTCCCAGCTCTGCCCCTCTGCTGGCTGTGCGATCTTCACCAAGACTCTGGATCTCTTAGAACCGCAGTTTCCTCAACTGCAGTCCCTGTCCACGAACAATTCTAAGGATTAAAAAAAAAAAAAAAAAAAGGAGACGATGACAGTGTTGGACGCCTGGGTGGCTCAGTCGGTTGAGTGGCCGACTTCAGCTCAGGTCACGATCTTGCAGTTTGTGGGTGCGAGCCCCGTATCGGTCTCTGTGCTGACAGTTCAGAGCTTCGGATTCTGTGTCTCCCTCCCTCCCTCTCTCTCTCTCTCTGTTCCTTCCCCATGCTCGCTCACTCGCTCTATCTCTCAAAAACAAACAACATTAAAACAAAACAAAATATAAAAATGCCCAGCATCGGGAACACACAGCTTCCAGCCCAGGGAACTGCCGAGCGTAATGTGACCCCGGACAGGGGCCTCCTCTCTCTGAGCCTGTGGGGGTTTTATCCTTAACCCTCACGTGGCTGTGCTGGTGATCCTGTCCTTTGTGGTCACATCTGGAGTCCTGATTCTTCCACTCCCTCCCTGGGGGCCCGGAGAAAGTTACTTCACTTTCAGCGCCTTGGCGTCCTCATCTGTCCAATAGGGGAGCTAAAGAGGCCTTTCTCCTAAGGCTTGGGGAGGCTTCACCATGTTCGTGCATGGAGCGCGCCAGTCCAGCATGTAACAGATGCTGAAACACCGCCAGTGAAGAGGCTGCACTCGCCGAACTGCTGAGGCCCTGCTAGGAATGGAGAGTGAAGCTAAAGGGACAGAGTCCCGCTGTGATGCTTACATTCCAGCAGTGGAAGCAAATGTCAGTGACAAATGTACCATCACAAGCCAAGACAAGTCCTTGAGAGGCACAAACAGTCCTTAAAAGAGATAATAAACAAAAGACTTTACCCAGCTAGAGGGTCAACAATGGCTTCCTGGAGAAAACAGAGCTTGAGCCAAGATCCAAAAGATAGAGGGGAACCAACTAGGCAAAGGCAGGCTGAGGCAGGGAGAACAGCACGGGCTAAGGCCCTGTGGTGGGAAAGCACGTGGTGCAGGACAGGAACTAAAACATGGCTCTGAGAGGAGAGGGGTGGTGGGATGGCGAGGCGGCAGAGCCACCCAGGCCACAGGGAGTCAGGTTTTAACTTGACAGCATGGAGAGGTTACGGCAGGGTTTGAAGCCAGCTAGAGGGGGAGGAGGACTCAGAGCAGGGCCAGGTGGACGCTATGAAGAAATTTATGAGAAAGGATGGTGCCTTGGACAAGAGTGGCAGAGCGGATATGGAAAAGCAGGGGGACAGAAAAAGGGATCAATGACAATGCCTCCGGTTTGGCCTTGGCAGGTAGGAGTAGTGATCCCCATGCTCTGGGCGCAGCCCAGGAGAGAGATATAGTCAGTTTGATCTTAGTTACGTTAAGCTGGGATTATCCAGATAGATAATGCAGTCACCATCTCCATATGAGGAAGGTAGGGTTTTAAGAAAAACTCCTAGAAGAGGCAGCAACGTGACCACGGAGGCAGATGGGAGCTGCGTGGTCACAAGCCAAGGACAGCCTAGAGCCACCGGCAGCTGTAACAAGTGGATGTCTCAGGGTGTGTGACCCTACCGACACCTTGATGCTGGCCTTCTGACCTCCAGAACAGGGAGAAAATTTCTATTGTTTGAAAAAATATTTTAATGTTTATTTATTTTTGAGAGAGAGGGGGAGTGCGAGCATGAGTGGGGGAGTAGCAAAGAGAGAGGGAGACAAGAATCCGAGCTGTCAGCACAGAGCAGGAAGCGAGGCTCGAACTCTAGGACCAGGAGATCATGACCTGAGCCGAAGTTGGCTGCTTAACTGAGCCACTCAGGCGCCCCCACATTTTCTATTGTTTGAAATTTCTATTGGTATGTGTGATAATTTGTTACAGCAGCTACAGGAAACTAATACAGAAACTATTCAAGCAATAAGAGAACAGAAATATGTCCCTTGGGCTAAGGCCACGGGCCACCAGGACCCAGGGGGGAAGGGGGTCCTAGCCCTGGCTGCCCATTAGAAACACCTGGGAAGCTTTGGAAAGTCACCCACACATGGGCCCACCCTGGTCTGTGAAGTCACATCCTTGGGCCCGCACATGGGATCATCGTTGACTTTAAATATATGAAACCCCAAACGTTGAGAACCACTGTCCTACAGGAAATGTTCCAGAGTCCTGAGGGGGCCAGAATCCATGCTGGAATAGGGGAAGAAATAAGTAGCGATCAAAAAAAAAAAAAAAAAAAAAAAAGGGAGAAAGTTTAGATTCTTCTTTCCAGAATTTTACCCCTAGAGTGGAAGAAAGGGCCAGAGAACGGACTAGAGGTAGAGGTGGGTCCAGAGAATGGCCTCTCTGTAGAGTGGGAGTGGCGGGGGCAGCACTTGCATGAGGCTTTGGAGAAGGCGGGAGGGCTCCCCCTGGGAAGGGACAATGGAGGGGCTGGACAGGGGAGAGGAGGACGGAGAGGGAAGGGCTCCAGGCAGAGGAGCCCCATGTGTCAACATCTGGATCAGGCAGCAGGGAGGGAATTGGCTTGATATAGAGAATGATCTGGTCGGGAGAGAGGCGGCCCCAGAAAGGGGGTGGAGGGCAAGGATAGGTCACAGTGAAGGTGGAGCCACGGGAGGTTCTGGATAGGAGGTCACCTTTAAAAAAAAATTTTTTTAATGCTTTATTTATTTTTGATACAGAGAGAGACAGCGCATGAGACGGGGAGGGGCAGAGAGAGAAGGAGACACAGAACCCGAAGCAGGCTCCAGGCTCTGAGCTAGCTGTCAGCACAGAGCCTGATGCGGGACTCGAACCCACGAACATGAGATCTGACCTGGGCTGAAGTAGGAGGCTTAACCGACTGAGCCACCCAGGCGCCAGGAGGTCACCTTTAAAAGTGCTTTCTGGAGCCGTGTGGACAGGAGGGGAGAGGGAAGCCAGAGCGGCCCAGGAGTCGGGACTAGAGACAAGCGGCCACAGGGGTACCTGCGCAGCACGGGCCCAGAGGAGCTCCGTGCGCAGGGGCTGACCAGCGCAGCGGCGGGGGGACAGAGGAGGAAAGAGGCAGGAGGCAAGAGCACCTGTGGGGACAGGGAAACAGGGCCCGCTGCCCCGCCGTGTCCCACAGGTCCCACCGCTCCTGGGGTGTCCGGGGGGAACGGCCTCAACTCGTGTCAGGAGAGAAGCAGAGCCAGGAACCACCTCCTCAGGCAGGCCTCTCTGGAACTTTCTGGAGAACAGCCACTACCCATGAAGATGTCAGCATGCCCCAGGGGTTAATGGGGACCCTGCTCTCTTGTCCCGACTCAGGAAAAAGCAACAGCGGTGGCCTCTAACTTACTGAGTGTCTACGATGTACCAGACCAGCCACACTAACTGCTTTCATCCTCACGACAGCAAGGCAGGAACCGCAGGACCATTTTACAGAGGAAGAAACGGAAAGTTCAAAGAAGTATCCAGGGACACAAAGGCAGGCAGCAACAGAGGCAGGATTTGAACCCAGGTCTGAGTCACAAGCTCCTGCTAGACTCTCCCTGCAGGCCTAGCGTCAGGGAGCCTAGCGTTAAGGGGCAAGAACCACAGCTGCCGACTATCAGGTCCTGTATCTCAGTTAATCCTGACCTTCAGGCAAGGTACACCTTCCAGAGGGTACACCTCAGCCCTGGGCTACAGAGGGCAGATGGGCACTGAGCTCCAAGGAACTCCGTGACCTGCCCGGCACTGCCCAGGCAGATAACTGCGGAGCTGTCAGGGCCCGTCTCTCTGTCTCCAAGCCCACGTCCCGCCCACAGGCCACACCACTGCCCTGGAGCGGGCGGCCAGACCTGTGCCCAGCCACCTGGCCTCTCTGTAGGGGAGTCTCACCCCCACTCCCCTGCACTTGCTCCCCAAGAGGCTGACTCACAGCAAGCATCTGAAAAAAACTGCATGAAATCCAGAGAGGAACAGAAAGCACCCTCAGTTACCAATACTTACTAAAACTCTCACAAGGTGCTGGGCACAGTGGGGGCAGGAGCACACGTGCTAAGTCTTGCTCTCAGGAGATGCCAGCCTGCCAGGTGGAGGCTGGGGAGGTGCATTCACTCACCCGAGGTGCCAGTGGCAGAGCCAGGCAAGGACATAGGTCATAGACTCCTATGTGTCCATAGTGTCCAGAGTGTCCATAGACACTCCCTGATCGAACTCGGGCTCCTAACTGGCAGGTGTGTGCCTTCAAGGCCAAGTCAAACCAGCCCCCCCCTCCCGACACAACATTCAGTTTCGTTCTCATTCTGCTGACTTTTTAAAATCACTTACCACGTCCGTCTCCCTATTAGTTCCCTAAAAGTGTGGACTCTGTGTCATTATGCTGGGTCTTCAGGGTTTAGGACCATGCCCAGCACAGCAAAAAGCGCTCAGCACCCGTCAAATGACCAAGTGATCGTTTTCTCCGCTCTCTGTGTCCTCTCCCTGCCACAAGGAAGGGACTGACCTACCCCCTTGGGCTGGGAGAGGGCAGAGTCGTCAGGACTCCTTGGCCAGCCCCCAAAACCTGGATGAGCCACAGGTGCCCACAACCAACCGGACCCTCTCCCTCCCTAGCCCTGCTCTTGGCAATGAGCTGCCCGTGCCCACAGGCCACCATGACTCAGCTGACTTTTGGGGAAAAGCCAGGAGGCAGAGCAGCCCTGGACTTACAAGTTGTTTCAGCTACACTTCCTCCAGGGAGTCCTCCATGCTTAGCCCCATCTGAGCTCCCGCAACTCAGAGGCACAGACCTGAAGGGGCTCCCAGTGCCACCAGCTGCATTGGGGTCGGACAAGCTCTCAGCAGCTTCTGTGACCTTCCCCAGATGTACGGTTCAGAGACGGGACGGTGTGTCTTCAGCCAGGGACACATCCTATGGAGCAACGGTCTAGGAGCTCAGCACAGTCCAGTCGTTTCCCACTTCATAGGTGGGGAGACAGAGACGCTGAGAGATTAAGGAAGCAGCCTGCAGCCCCAGCCGGCTGAGCACCACAGCCGGAAGCTGTTTGAGTCAGAGCCAGAAGCTGTAACAGCCACAATGCACTCCCTTCATCCTGCAGATCAGTGCTGATTAGAGTCAATACTGGTGAAATCTAAACAGAACGACTGAGAACCGGGGCAAGGATAAGCAGCCAGCACGGGTGGGGCCTCGCTGTTGCGCCTCCATGGTCACAAGGACACCAGAGCTGGTTTCTTCCTCACCCGGCTGCTCTGGGGCCTCAGCACCCTAAGGGGTGAGAGTGAGCCTGCCCCCCAACACTCTGGGTAAAGATAGGCTTGGACCTCACTTTGGGCCCTCTGGTCTCCTCTTCTCCCCTGTCCAAAGCCAGGCGACAGTGCTACCCTCCCCTGCCCCAGGGGGACACCTTCTTAGGACAACTGGGTAGGCAGACAATTTCTTCCCAGCTCACTGGGCCCCTTCCCACCCAGGCCAAGCCAACCCAGGATCAGACGTAGAATCAGGACTGTGGCCCGCCTCCCCTACTTCGCTGTGTGACCACATGTACCCTCTCTGGTCCTGGCCTCATCTGTCAAACAAAAGGCTTCCCTGAAATCTAATCCCATTCATTCCCTGCCCTCCCAAGTGCCACCTGAGTTATAATGGGTCAGGTGGGCTCTTGGAGGGACTTTTTAAAAACAGGGGACTCTGGTAACCAAAAAGCACTGAGAGCCCAAAACAGGGCTAACAGTGGGTTTTGTGGCAGGAAGTCCAAAAGGGGAGAAAGACTCTGAAGGTGGAGGTGGCCTCCGGGCTCCCACGGCAGCCCTGGGGGGGAGGGACAGCACACTAAAGGAGGGCCTGCTGCTTGCCAGCCGGGGGGCTTCACAAGTGCCACTCAGCACAATCGCCCCAAGATCCCAGGACTTTGGTTTTAGTCAACAGAGAAGAAAGCAGAGGTTCAGAGAAATGTCCACCTGAACTCTTGCGGCTGTTAACAGTGAAGCAGGGATCCACCCTCAGTCTACCTGAAGCCCAAGGTTCTTTCGATTCTCACTGCCTTGCCCGCTAGGTGGGAACTGGCAAGTTTGCAAGGCGGTTGATAGCATCTATTTCAGTTTTAGGTAGAACTGGGTTCAAGCCTAGCTCTGCTTTCTTGCTGTGTGGCTTTGCAAAGTTTCTTCCCCTCTCTGAGCCATTGCCTCAGATGTCAAGGAAGAGGACCTACTGTAAAGGGCTCCTGTGAGCATTAAATGAATATATGCAAAGCCGTTAGAGCAGTGCCTGATACACAGTAACATGCAAATAGGAGAAAGAACAATTTTGTGGGCAGGGTGCTTGGCTGGCTCAATAGAGCAGGAGACTCCTGATCTCAGAGCTGTGAGTTCAAGCCCCATCTCAGGCATAGAGCTTACTTTTTAAGTTTATTTATTTTTTGAAAGAGGATCCCAAGCAGGCTCCAGGCTGTCCGTGCAGAGCCAATGGGGGGTTCGATCTCACAAACCCATGAGATCAACTTGAGCTGAACCCAAAAATTCGATGCTTAACTGACTGAGCCACCCAGGCACCCCCGGCATAGAGCTTCCGTAAAAGAAAATGAAGTGGGAGATTCAGCCCCAGTTCCCTGCATCAGGGAGGGACAGTGTAGAAAGTGTGCTCTTACAACCAGGGCCAGCTCACTTGCCCGTCTACAGCTTTCTGCTTTTTAGTGTATCCTTGGGCAAGTCATTTCCCCTCTCCATGCCTCAGTTTCCTCAACTGTTAAAGGCAGATGAAGAGATCTACCTTGTCCAGGTGTCCAGAGAACACTGTGATGTAAGTCGCCACAAGTACCTGGTAGCCACAGTTATTACAAAAATAGGCATGTGTTGGGGCGCCTGGGTGGCTCAGTTGGTTGAGCATCTGACTTCATTCAGCTCAGGTCATGATCTCACAGCTTGTGAGTTCAAGCCCCACGTCAGGCTCTGTGCTAACAGCTCAGAGCCTGGAGCCTGCTTCAGATTCTGTGTCTCCCTCTCTCTCTGCCCCTCCCCTGCTCATGCCCTGTCTCTCTCACTATCTCAAAAATAAACAATTAAAAAAATTTTTAAATTAAATAGGCATGTGATCAGCATTGTCCTCCGTGACAAAGAACTCCTGAGCACCCCACGATTTTCCAGCCTTGCCTCGTGTAGAAAGAGACTGATAAGGGCCCCCACTCTGCCTTCCCTGTACGTTCCCCAGGGCCCAGCAGGTGCTCAGGAAGCATCTGTCAGATTAACATCATCAAACCAGGTAGGCAGCCAGACGGGGTGGGCTGTGGTCCAGCGGCATCGCCTGCGAGCTTAGAAGGGAACATCTCAAGTCCCACCCCAAACCTCCCAGTTCAGCGTCTGAATGTTAACAAGGTGCCCTGAGTACGCGGTAAAGTTTGGAAAGCACACCCTCGCTCTACCTTCTGAAAGCTGGCCGGGAGGGCCTCCCCGGCAGTAGGCAGAAGATGCCAACCGGCCCAGCAAAGACCCCCGGCCCAGAGAGGCCCCCACCCGGGCGCTGGCACCTCTGCGCCAGAGGCTTCTGCAAAGGCGAGTTCAGGAAACCTGGGTGGGCATGGGATTTTTGAAGCCACCCCCCAATCTAACCCCAGCTTGGCTACTTCCTCGCGTGTGATCTTAGCCCTGGTAACCTTCCTGTGCCTCTGTTCATCTGTATAATGGGATGATGCCGGCTATCTCACAGAATCATTGCAAGAATCAAATGAATTAATAAAGGTAATGTGTTGAGAATGGGAGCCGGCGCAGAACACTAACAACTCATTACCTCCAGCGACTAACACTAGCTCTCATGATTATCTGCTCCCCCCACAGGAAGGCGGGGAGCTGGCTCTGGCGGCCACGGCTGAGACATGCTCGTTTTGGCTTCTCCTGCTGGCTCAGGCACGTTCCCTCCTTGCAATATAAAATGTAGTCACATCTCACCTGCACAGCGGAGAACACTCCACCTTCCCTCCCAAACATCCCCTTTTAACTCTGGACACCCCCCACCCCGACAAGCAGGTGGGGCCCATTTCACAGGTGTGGAAACGGAGGCCCAGCGAGGGGAAATAACCCACCAGCTTGAATCAGAGAGGACTGGGTGAGGCCAAGAAACGGTAACAATGATCTCTCCCCCACGGGCTGTTACAACGATGGCAAGGACAGATTTGCAAAAGTGTCCCCTATTATCTCCACAGCCCCAATGTCGCTCCCAGTCCAGGGGCTTTGTCTACTGTCTTAAGATTCATAACGAGGTAAGGTGGGTCCCCAGCCCAAAAGCAGAGGGAATCCAAAGCATTTTAAAAAGAAAAAAAGAGCCCTCACAAGGAAAGAGACACAAGGTGTGGGGGAGGCTTGGGGTGGGGTTCCACAGGAAGGCCCTCCGGGCTGACATGTGGCAGAGTAGCTGAGCAACCACCCTGTGGGGGTATGTGGGCAGTGAGGGCAGGCCTTACCTCCTCCAGCGCTGCCCAATGCCCCCCGCCCCCGCAATCACTCACACTCTCTCTCTCTCTCTCTCTCACTCACACACACACACACACACACACACACACAAACACACGGGATGCTCCGGGATGCTCCTCAAGTCTTTTATGGTATCTGCCATCATCACTCACACCCATTTCTCAGAAAGGGAAGTTGAGTCTAATTACAG
>PJEM01001672.1:207147-218787 GCA_004023845.1 Helogale parvula | reverse complement strand
TGTGGCTTGGCCTGGAATGAACCCAAGGCCTAAAGCCCACTCAGGCCCTAGCCGGGGCGGGGCGAGAGGGGGGCGCCCTGCTCCCCTCCCTCAGCTCTATGGCACGGTCCTACGCCTGCCACATCCACAACTCTGACATCCTCAGCGCTCGCACAGCCTTGGAGTATAAAGCTGTTTCCCACAGCACTTTAAGTGCCTGTGGGCGTAGACACCTGCCCCATTTTGTAGCTGAGGTTCGAGAGGTCAAGCCCCTTGTGTAAGCTCACACAGCTACTGGCGCTGGCAGAGCCACAAGGCCCATTTCACAGGTAGTGAAACTGAGACTCAAAGAGGCTAAGTCAGGAGCAGAAGCAGAACTCGGAGGCCAGCCGAGGGCGCCTGGGATTCAGGACACTCTTGGTCTCTCATTAAACTGCCCAGAGGCACCGAGGGCCTGAGCTGAAGGAAGAAAGCGGCTGCAGGGGCCCGGGTGAGCTCCCGGGGTGGGGACGCCCTAAGCCCTCCAACCAAACAAGGAGCCGGACCCCAAGCCCCGCCCGCGCTCACTTTGGGCTTGTCGAAGGCTGGCGTCTGGGTCATGGTGCCAAGCGTGCGCCCTAGCGATGCTTCCTCCGCCGGTCAGTGATCACCCCGGAGACCTGCCGGGACCTCGGCGCGCCACGATCCTCTTAACGCGGCCCCGGCCCCGCCCCGCGCCGCCCGGGCCCCGCCCCCCAGCCGGAGCCCCCGCCCCGCCCCGCAGACCCGGGCAGTGCATTTCCTGGAATTCCTGGCCAGCGGCGGGGCAGATCCGAGCGCCCCCCCCCCGCCCCCACCGGGCCCGGCCTTGGCCCGCCCGGAGCCGCCGGCCCCGGGACGCAGGGTCGGAGCCACCTGTGGGCCCGGGCGCCAGCCGCCGGGCCGGTTCTGCCTCCCGCCCGGGCCCTCGAGCAGCATGCAAGCTGCCGCCTGGGCGCCTGCGGCGTGCCAGGCCGGACCTGGAAGCTGGGAACGGTGAGCGTCACAGACCCCGTGGGGCTTGCACGCTGCTGCGCGAGACACGCTCACACAATCCCACCACCTAAATGTGTAGTCGGGGGCCTGAATGGGGACGGGCCGTGGCTTGAGGCCGCCGAGGGCTTCTCTGAGTTTACTAGGGGATGGGGGAGGGCGGGTGGAGAGGACATCTTCTGTGTGACCCCAGCGCGCTGGGGAATAAACGGCGAGGAGGGGGCGCATCGCAGATACCCTCCTAGGCCTTTACCTTTGAGAACCCCGCCTGCGTGCAGTCAGAGAAGGTTTTCGAGGACGTCCACACCAGCACTGCGCCTAACAACAGACACATTGGAAACCCCCCTAATGCTCCTCCGCAGGGAGCGGGCAGATACACGGGGATACTCACTACAGGATGTTAGGCAGCCGTGAAACTGAGCGGACTCCAGCCGCAGAGGCTAGACCTATCTCGGACACCACTTTGAATGAAGAAGTTAAGTTGCAGAAAACTATATGCACTGTGATGCGACTTTTAGAATGTATGATAAAAACAAAACCAAAAACTCGCTTGTTTAGACACAGGCACAGGTTGAAAAAAATTTTTAAAGGAAAAGATGAACACAGATTTGAGAAGAATGTTGTCTCGGGAATGCAGAAGGAGGGGGGGAAGAGGAGCTTGCAGGTACCTCTGGTTATTGGTGACCTTCCAGTATTTGAGTAGCATGGCAGTTTTATTTCATTTCATGATATTATAAATAAATTGATATATAAGGGGGAAATAGGGTGGGGAGTGGGTGGCGAGGGACTAGTCAGGCGAGTGCTAGATCACACTGGGGTTGTGGGACACCGTGAGGGATGGATCAGTCCTTGCCCCTGAGAGCACTGGAAAATCAGCGGAGGGTGTGAATGGAGGCAAAACATGATCCAACTTAAAAAAAATATTTTTTATGTTTTTTATTTATTTTTGAGAGACAGAGAGAGAGACGGTGTGAGCAAGGGAGGGTCAGAGAGAGAGGGAGACACAGAATCTGAAGCAGGCTCCAGGCTCTGAGCTGTCAGCACAGAGCCCGACCCAGGGCTCAAACCCATGAACCATGAGATCATGACCTGAGCCGAAGCCGGATGCTCAACCAACTGAGCCACTCAGGCGCCCAGGATCCAACTTGTATTTGGGGGAAAAAATGGTCTCCAGCTGCTCAAAGTATGGCCCAGGAATCTTTGGCATCACTATCACCTGAGGCTGATAAGCATGCAGACTTTCAGCCCCATCCCAGCCCCGCGGAACTGGGATCTCAATTTTAACAAGATTCCGGGTGCTTTGCGTGCAGGTGCATGTTGTAGGGGAAGCCTGGGCTCGCTGCTGTGAGGGGAAAACGTGGTGGGGGGCAGGGGGTGCAGAGGACGCCCCTGGGAGACTAGCAAAGGAGGAACTGCAGTGGTCTAGGCAGAGAGTGTGGTGACGGTGGGGGAGACGGGGAAGATCAGATTCAAGCTACACGTGCAGGGTAGAATCAGCTGGACTTGGGTTGGGTTGTATGTGGGAGAGAGGAAGAGAGTAGGTCACAAATGATCCTTCCGGTACATTGTTGGAGCCAGAGTTTTTTGTAAGGCCCCTTCCTGGCGCTCCATGTTGCTCGGGAAAGATAATAATGGCTCTCATTTATTGAGACATACTTGGAGCCCGGCACTCTGGGAAGGGCTTTATAAGCACCGTCCCACTGAATCTTCACAGCAATGCTGTTGCAGTGGGAACAGACCTCCTCATTTTACAGATAAGGACACTGGGGCTCAGACAGTGCAACCGCCTGCTTCGCACACATGGTAAGTAGCAGAGGTGGAATTGAATCTGAATCCAACTCTAGAGCCTTCACTCTCTGCCTTAGTACGGTCTCCCCCGGCCCTATCATGGCTTTCCCGTCCCTTGACTTCCTGGCACATTCCCCAAACACTTAGTCAACCTGGATGACTTGCTGATGGCGTAAAGGTGATCACAAGTTCTTTGCTATTCCTCCCATTGCATCTTTCCTCCTGTAGCTGGGCTGGATGCAGGGCCTTGTTTAACAGAACCCGGTGGAAATGACATTCGTGGACTTTGCACCTGGGTCATAAAAAGCCTGGCAGCTTCCCTTGGGGCTTCTTGAACATTCTCTCTTGGAACCCTGAGTTGCTGTGTAGGAAGTCCAACCACCTTGAGCCCATCATGCTAGAGGACCCATGTAGAGTCAGTCCAGTCTAGCTGAGCCCAGCCTTTCCACCCCCACCAAGAAACCAAACACATTAGTGAAGCCACGTTGGACCCTCCAGCCCAGAACAGTCACCAGCTGAATTTGTGACATCAGTCATGCCATGTGGAACCGAAGAGTTACCCAGCTGACCCCACCCCAAACTCCCGCCCTACAGAATTGTGGTGTGTAAGAAAATGGCAGTCATTTGAAGCCACTGAGTCCTGGGGGATAAATCGTCAAGCAGAAGAAGGTAACAGGAACGCTAGTGCCTCCCCACCGCAGCCCCTCCAGTCTCTGCACCTGAGTTTACGCCATTCTCACACCTGGAAAAGCCTTTGCCCAGATCCTGAACCATCAAAATTCTGTCTTCCAAGCAGGTCCGACACAGAGAAACGATCAGGCTGTGTGCTGCCCACCTTCTCTTTGCCCTTCCACAGCGCTCCAGGCCAGGCTGCCTCCCCGTATGGGAACACCATCAGGTGCTCTTGCCCTCTGACTTGGGTTTGGTCAATAGGGGACACCAGCAGGAGGTCAGAAAGCAGGAGGAGGGAGAGGTCAGGGTGTTTATTCCTTCTCTCCCCCCTTGTACAGTCGGTCACTGGGTCACCTGTGTCCCTCCACCGAGGCCACAGCTCCTGGCAGGCGGTCTTGTCCAAGCCACACTGCCCGTCTTCAAAGGCAAGGACTCCTTTTGTAACCAGCCTCGGGCTCCACCCCTTACTGCTTTCCATAAGCTCTGCTCTGGGTTAGAGTTTCCCAGAAGCAGAGCCTGAGGTGAAAGTTTGAGTGCAAAGCAGTTTATTTAGGAAGAGATCCCAGGAAACTCAGGAAGACAGGAAGTGAGCCGATGCAGACGGGCCACAGAGCCAGACACCTAGAGCTCGGCTGTGCAGGCGAACTCTGGGAGACCTTGTAGAATGTGTCAGAGGTGACCCTGCTGAGGAGCGAGGAGGCGGGGAGGTTTATTTACCAAGTGCCCTTTGACTTTGAAGGCTGCTCGCAGAACATTCACTTCCGGGCACTCTGGGCTTGCTCAACCCACTGGCTCAGCTGGCTCCCAAGGCTAGAAAACACCAGAAAGAGAACGAGCAGGAGACTGACACTGGTATTGGCAGTAATCGGCACGTAGAGGTGGTGCTGAGGGCTCTCGGGCTGGGCCCTGACCCCGCACCTAGCCACAGTTTTGTAAATCTTTTGTTTTCCAGCTTCACGGAGGTGGGATGGGCATGAAATTGTAAGATATTTCAAGTGTACAATATAGGGCACCTGGGTGGCTCAGCTAAGTGTCCAACTTTGGCTCATGTCGTGATCTCACAGTTTGTAAGTTCAAGTCTTGCGTTGGGCTCTGAGCCCGCTTCAAATCCTCTGCCCCCCTCTCTATGTGCCCCTCCCCTGTTGCACACTGTCTTTCTCAAAATAAACTTAAAAAAAACTTTAAAAAATTAAAGCGTATAATGTGATGATTTGATAGAAGCATACATGTGAAAAGATTCCCCCCAATAAGTTAATTAACATATTCATCATCATATATTTACCTCTTTTTTGGTCTTTCAGTGAGAACATTTATGTTCTACTCTTAGCACATTTCAACATGTCGGTTATGCAATAGTGTTATCCACCTAGCCATCCTGTTATACACACATGGGATCCTCAGAACATATTCATCTTCTTACCGAATGAATGTAATTCCTTTGTTAAACTTTTCTCAATTATTCAGTGTGAATGTTTGCCTGCTTTCTGCCAGGACCCTGGGTGATACAGGCTGGTCTTGAACTTCACCACATACATCCAGGGTAGGCCAATGTCTACAGAGTGGGAGGAGGGGTGGAGAGAGAAACACTTAGCTCAAGATATAATTCCAGTCAACAACAACGACAAATGAAAACAGAACTAATGAACAAGAATATTCTAATTGGAAACAATATTGGTCAGGAGTATCATGTCCAGTTAAACAAATTAAGCTGGGGCAACAGCGTTGGTAACTTAGTACTACTGTAGAGCCCAAAGTAACTGTTAGAGTCCGGAAGGGGAAAAGTTACATAGAGAAGAGACTCAGGCTTTCATGGCAGATTATCAGCTACTGTTACACATAGAATGTTACAAATACACAGCAAATAGGCTAGAAATAGAGTCCTTGCTTATGTCACAATTCTGAGTGCATGGCAACTCTCTCCTTGGTCCTTCTGGGACCCAAAGTGGCTCTGGGGATCGTCTTTATTCCAGCCATTCATAGGGCGAAGAGAGTATTAAGGAGTGTAAGGGCTCCTGAGTGCACACACCACCGCTGCTCACATTCAATCCCCATGGGGGCATCAGGTGCCATACTGAATCGCGGGGGAGGCTGGGAAATGTAGTTCAGCAGTGTACCTGGGAAGGTGATCTTCCATTAAGACTTACCATCATATGTGTGTCAGAGGACTGTGTGACCTTGTCTAACCTTACCAGCCAGGTGGATAGTCTATAAAGGCAGGACAGACTCAACTTACCCTGGATCCCCAGCTGGGACCCAGGACCTAGGGGAAAGTAGGAACTTGCTACATGTTGGTAGAAAGATAGGATGTAAGTAGGCAATTAAAGTCCTTGTTCTCGAACTTCTGAGATATATGGGACGCTCTTACCTGAGCATGACCTTGAGTCCAGCCCTGTGCAGACTCACGTTGCCTTGGATTAAGGGAAGGCAAGATGATGCCTAAGGAAAGAATTTTAAGACATAGGTAAATCCCTCCCTACCCCACACACTCATGCGAAATTTGTGTCACAATAGTAGCTACTGTTTATGTTGGTCACTGTTATTCACGTGCATATGATTTCACTAGAGATCCCCACCCCACCCCCAGCAGCCCGATGATCTAGGTTCCATGATTAGCCCCATTTGCTAGTGGAGAAATCAAGGCTCGAATGGTGAGAGACGAAGCTGGAATTTGGGTGTGACTATGCTAGACTCAAAGTCTGTGCTCTTGACATCTGTCAGTATCTAAGGGGACGCAGATAGGTTGGATAGCAGCCAGGTCTGGGAGAAGAGCCCCGGGTAGGCATCCGGCTTTGCATCTGGCTCTGTGTGATTGAGGGTGGGTCACCTCATTTGTTTGGCACGAAGTTCCCGAGGCTGGCTCTGCGCCAGGTACTGAGTTATATACAGAAAAAAATCCATCCTCTAGAGGGTTTGCTCCTGGGGCAGCAGGGGAACGAGCATCATCAATCCAATACCATATGACAAGGGTCATTAACTATGCCTTCCTCCTTGGCTTTGTTGTCTTCCTCTGTGAAACTTCAAGCAAGGGGTTGCAAACTCAAAGACCAGCAGAGCAAGCGTGGAATGCAGACAGTCTGGAGTCTTGACTCCACCATTTCCAGCTCTGCGGCTCCGGGCCAGTCCGCTCTGGGCCTCAGTTCCTCATCTGTTGAGTGGAGATAACACGGATACACACCCGGCTCACGGGATAACACGTAGACATCCCTAATTCATAGGATAACCCGCATATATACCTAACTCGTAGCATAACCCATACACAGATCTAGCTCATAGGATTTCGTGAGCTGAGACACGCACGCACAGATCTAGCTCACGGACTAGTACATGGACATGCCCCCTCCTGGCAGAGCAGCAGAGGCAAGGACTGTGCCGCGGGACAGCAGATGCCACCCAAGAATGCTGCTGCGCCGAAACAGGAACCTGGTGGCGCGGATCCTCCAAGCATTCAAGGAAATCCAGAAGCCATAGTTTCAATGTTCAAAATGTGTTCAGACAGATGGTGACTAAACTTATCATGGTGAGCATGAGTCATCTATGGAATTGTCAGATCAATGTGTTGTATACCTGAAACTAACAGAATGTCACAATTAAACTTCAATAAATTTTAAAATTAATTAAAACCAAGAGGTAAAGCTCTAAAAATAATAAAGAAAAAAGTCACACTGTAAAAAAAAAAAGTGTTCAATACCTTCTAATTTTAAAAACTTTGAGCTAAGAAACACATCTGTGGGCCAGATTTTGTCCCTGGCTCTGTGGACTTCATAGTGGGCAAAGTCTGTGCTGATTCTGATCTCTGAATAGGAAAGAAGACAAGGAAGGTGTTGCCCTAACTCACATTTAACCAGATGGAATTAGGATCCGTTGCATACAACAGAAAATTCCAAATAGTAGCCAAAACAAGAAAGAGGTTTATTTCTCTGTCGTGTAAAAGATGTCCAGGAGCGACTAGGGGCTCAGTCAGTTAAGCATCCAACTCTTGATTTCAGTTCAGCTCATGATCGCACACACGGAACCTGCTTGGGATTCTCTCTCCCCCTTTTCCCCTCTCAAACATAAAGACAATAAACATTAATAAAAAAGTACAAAGATGGGCAACTGCAGGCTAGTATGGCAACTCTGTGAAGATGGCTCCTTCCATCTCCCTGCTCTGCTTTCCCTAGCGAGTGGCCTTTATCCTAACTGTCCAGCATGGCTGCTGGAGCACTGGCCATCACATCTGCAGCCCAAGACAGAAGGAAGAGCTCTCCTCTTTGAAAGATAATTTCAGATTTCCTCACGACACTTCCACGCTTACAGTCAAATGGCCATACCTAATTGAAAAGAAGACTGAGAAATGCTTATAACTGGGAGGCAATGCTTATAGCCTTCTAGCTAGCTAAAAAGCGAGGCTCACCTGCTCATAAAGAGAAGGCAATGAGCCATTTGGGCTGCATCAAAGACCTTGATGTGTGAGGAGAGTGTGTGGATGGGTGGGGGTGTGTGGCCAGGCTGTCACTCCCAGGCCTCAGATTAAAGACATCTGAAGGCTCTGTCTGACCAAGAGAAGAAAATAAGAGAACAAGACTGAAAGAGGGCAGCTGAATGTAAGGAGGGCAACAATGCTACATTCCAGGCTCTGTGCTGAGCCCCGTGCAAACATTACCTCAGATTAGCGTCTTCCGGGCTCCGTGGTGGGTGAACCTCTGGCTGCGAGGCAGGGGGTCCTGTCCTGCCTGTGCTGGCGGGCGAAGGAGACTTAGGAGGCTGCCGGATGGATAACCGCTCACCTGTTTTCAGTCCTCCCCCACACCTCGGTCTTTGGAGACGCCTGGTCTCTCTCACTCCTGAGCCTTTCTGAGGATCTCCTGTTGGGGGTCTTGTGTCCTGATGCCTCCCCTGAACAGTCAGGTTCCAACTTTCTGGGTGTCTTAAGTCAACCCCCACTCACCATCTGTTTTCCAGCTTCTAGAATTTGGTTGACTGCTCTCATCTGCTGTGAGCTCCTCACATGGTCTCTTTGTCCCGGTGGAGAGGTATGCGCTCTTAAAAATGTTTTTATGGGGTGCCTGGGTGGCCCAGTTGGTTAAGCGTCCGGCTTCCGCTCGGGTCATGATCTCGCAGTTTGTGGGTTCGAGCCCTGCATCGGGCTCTGTGCTGACAGCTCAGAGCCTGGAGCCTGTCTTTGGATTCTGTGTGTGTCTCTCTCTGACCCTCCCCTGCTCACGCTGCCTTTCTGCCTCTCAAAAGTAAATAAAAAAACATAAATATTTTAAAAAATGCTTTTATGTCATTTTAATAGAATTTCAGAAAACAGTGGAGGTGAATAAATGTGTTCCGTCTGCCATGCTTCACCAGGAGGAGCCTACCGCCTGCATTCTTGACTGGGGGCACCCTCAGCACACGTGATTCTGTCTCTCTCTCCTTCCCTCTCTCTCTCAGCCCAGCATATTTCTCTTTCACCTCCATAGCCCAAACCTGCTTGTCAAGGGTGAGGGCTTTGCTGCCTTCTTCTCTGCACTGAGAGAGGACTGGGCAAGCCTGTGGCAGGTGGATAGAAGTCTCTGATGCGGGTCATTTCCTGAGAAGTCAAATGTGGACTTTAACAGGTTAAAATTTGAAGGTGGGATGAGAGCTGATCATTTCTGAATTGGGATATCAGAGTCCATCTCTCTCCAAGGCCATATTCCCACTGTGTTTACACACAGTCCAAAGTCAGTGCTCAAGGGGAAAGCCAGATAGAGTCACACTTGCCCTTACAAACCCCTGAGGCAGGTGCGAGGCTGAACACAGACTCATTGCATCTCGGTGAGTCTCACACAGCCAGCATTTCCTCCAGACTTTTCTCCCGGCATCTGGTTAAGTGCCTGCAGGAGATCCCGGTTTGGGCTGAGAAGCCACGTTCTAGGAACAATAAGCACGTTCAGACCCTGGGACCCCCCTCGGCGCACCGTGATGCTCATGACGCTTGTAAGAGAAGAGACACACGGTCCCCAAGAACTAGGGTGACGGACCACCCCAGTTTGGTGAGACACAGGAGTTTGCTGGGACACAGGTCACAGGTCACTGCAGACTCACCCCTCACACGCGCTCCTGGGCGTGTGCTTGCTGCACCCGTAGCTTAACATGTTTCTTCCCTACAGTTATCACCTCCCCCAGGCAGGTGGCGGCGTGGCTCAGAGGGTGCGCTCGGGAACCAGGACGCAGGGGTCCACACCCCAGCTCCAACAAGTCCCTTTACTTCTCTCTGCCTCCGTTTCCTCATCTATAAAATAAGAAAAATAGTAATAACAAGTCTACTCCGAAGGATTTGCAAGGATTGAGTTAATAGATACGAAGCACGTAGAATGTACATAGGTCACAGTCTGTGGTCTCGAACCCTGGTGGCTCAGGGCCCTCCAATGTTTGCGGATTTTGGAAGCTTGAGTTTTAGAAAGCACACACCAGGGACGCCTGGCTGGCTCAGTCAGTGAAGCGTTTGACTCTTGATCCCAGGGTTGTAGGTTTGAGCCCCATGTTGGGTGTAGAGATTACTTAAAAATAAAACCTTAAAGGGGCACCTGGGTGGCTCAGTTGGTTGAGTATCCGACTCTTGATTTTGGCTCAGGTCATGATCCCAAGGTTGTGGGATTGAGCCCCGTGTCAGGCTCTGTGCTGAGTGTGGAACCTGCTTAAGATAAGATCTCTGTCTCTCCCTGGCCCTCTCCCAAGCTCATGCTCACTCTCTCTCTCTCAAATAAAAAACAAAATATGATAAAATCTTTAAAAAAAAAAAAAGGAAAAAGAAAACACACACCGTATGTTACATAACACACCAGTAGAGTCTGGGTTAGCATCCCATAATTAAACACATTAATATTTCTGCAGAAAATAATGTATGAATATTTATACACGTATCCAGGTTAGATTTTTGCCACCAAATGAATTTTGGTACTAACCTTATTTTGTTCAGAATTTCTTGGACTCAGAAGTGGGTGGAAGACACGTAGACATGAGTGTGGTTTGCTGGTGTTATTGGTTTTGTGTTTTATTTGTAGGGGTTTTTTTATTTTTATTTTTTATTTTATTTTATTTTATTTTTTTGAGAAAGACAGAGAGAGACAGCACGAGTAGGGGAGCATCAGAGAGAGAGGGAGACACAGAATCTGAAACAGGTTCCAGGCTCTGAGCTAGCTGTCAGCACAGAGCCCGACATGGGGCTCGAACCCACAAACTGCGACGTCATGACCTGAGCTGAAGTCAGATGCTCAACCAACTGAGCCACCCAGGCACCCCTGCAGGGTTTTTTTAATTATTATTTTGAAAGAGTGAGCACAAGCAGGGGAGGAGCAAAGGATCCTGCAAAATAATCCCCTGTCCAGGTAGTGGTGCCAGGAATGTGTGCGTCAGGAGGGCAGGCAGGGGCAGGGTGGGGAGGGCGCCCTGTGGAGGGTGGAGAGACGTTGCGGAGAGCCCTCTCCCAGCGGCTATGCTGGGGGCCTCGCCTGCCTGCTTGCAGCACTGTAGCTCCCTAGTACCTCAAGGACCTGCCAAGCGTGCATTTCCTGGTCCAACTAGGGACCTTCCCAGGGTCCCCTCTGACTTTTCTGCAAGTAAATCAGCATCTTTGATGGTGATTTTGTGGATGCCCAGGGGCTGCTGAGGGACTGTGAGTCCTCCTCTGCTTTATCGTCTCACCCCCCAGGCCAGACCGTAGAGGTAGAGAGAGGATCCCAGGCAGGCTCCAAGCTGTCAGCGCAGAGCCAAATGCAGGGCTCAAACTCACAAATGGTGAGATCATGACCTGAGCTGACCTCGAGAGTCAGATGCTTAACCAGCTGAGCCTCCCAGGCGCCCTTGCTGAGGTTACTGTTTAATGCGCATCTGGTGTAACTGCCACACAATTGCTTCTTAAGGACAACTCGGGCTTTTGTGCCCAAGGTCCCCATTTGTTCCTGAAGTTTCCTAGTAGGGCCTTTCTGCACCAGCAGCTGTGAGGGGACCTTCTCTTTTCTTCTTTCTCTACCCAGACCCTCATTGTAGTAATTTCTCTTTGTTCCCATCAATGTGCTAATGGTGATTGGTGGTTGATGGTGGGGTGGTAGGTGGTAGTGGTTGGTGGTAGAGTGGCTGGTGGTAGTTGCTGGGGTGGTTGGTGATGGTGGTTGATGGTGGGGTGGTTGGTAGTGGTGGTGATGGTGGTGGTGGTGGTGGTGGTTGGTGGTGGTAGTTGAC
>PJEM01001672.1:0-207047 GCA_004023845.1 Helogale parvula | reverse complement strand
GGTCTGGCCTGGGGGGTGAGACGATAAAGCAGAGGAGGACTCACAGCCCCTCAGCAGCCCCTGGGCATCCACAAAATCACCATCAAAGATGCTGATTTACTTGCAGAAAAGTCAGAGGGGACCCTGGGAAGGTCCCTAGTTGGACCAGGAAATGCACGCTTGGCAGGTCCTTGAGGTACTAGGGAGCTACAGTGCTGCAAGCAGGCAGGCGAGGCCCCCAGCATAGCTGCTGGGAGAGGGCTCTCCGCAACGTCTCTCCACCCTCCACAGGGCGCCCTCCCCACCCTGCCCCTGCCCGCCCTCCTGACGCACACATTCCTGGCACCACTACCTGGACAGGGGATTATTTTGCAGATCGTTTCTTTCTGGGTGTGATTGTCTGGGAAGGAGAATTGGCTTCTGCTTGTTTTCCATGGAGCTTTGGCAACCAGGACATGGCTCTTTCCCAAGAGGGAGGCGAAAAGGGAGGATTGGGGTCAGGCCTCCAGGCCAGATGCAGGTCTAGCCCCTTGGGGAAGGGGCCTGATGTTGCCTTCTGCGAACCGGAACCAGAGCAGTCATGGCTCCCGCATGTTTTCACACGCTCCCCTACATGGGGGCCCCCTTCCCCTCTTTGCCACTTAGCCCCCCTTTATCCCAAAAGGGCCCTAGACTTTGAACTTCTCCCTCTTGTTCTCACTTCCTAATCAAACCTCCTCTCTGCTCACAAGTAAATAACTTGAGAAAGAATCCTGGAGTAGGAGCTAAGAGACCAAGTTCTTCTCTGCCCCTCAATACACTGTGACCTTGAACTGGTCCCTTGTCTTCTGTGTGCCTCAGTCAGGAAGATTGAGGTCAGGGATCAGGTGAGCTAGAAAGTCCCAGCCAGGCTGAAAGGGGCGGTGGCTACAAAATTCCAGCTTATCGCTGCCACATGGGAGAGCCCAAGGCTACCTGATTTCTGAGTTTTCGGAAGAAACTGTATTGGTCAGGATAGGTTGCTATAACAAGCAGCCCCAAAGTTCGAGGCTTTACTACTGCTAGGCATATACCCTGGTCCCACCACAGTCCAACGTGGGCCAGCCACGGAGGGGCCCCCCTCCTTGTGTCTGGTGGTTCAGCCACTGCCTAGGGCCTCGAGTCCTCCCCTGATCTGCTGTATCTGGTCAGCAGACAGGGAAGAGGGTGGAGGACTGGGAGGGAGGTTTTAGGGAGGTGGGAAGTGGTGCCTGTTACGGCCACCCACATTCCATTCGCTGGACTCTTGTCACCTGGTCCCAACTACCTATAAGGGAGGCCGTGTGCAGGAAGGAAAGGATGTGGGTTTGGTGAAAACTAGCCAGTCTCGGCCACAAGCAGCAAACCTGGATTCTATGTGGAACCGTAAAATCCTTAAATATCGGCAAGTAATTGAAGCCTAAAAGGTGTCATGTGCATGCATGAGCCCCACGGCTCTCCACTGTTCATTCCGCAGGAGCTGAGATTCTTACTGGTGACGCCGTGGCCTTCCCCTCGTTTTGCACTCACACAACTGGATCCACTAATGCCGGCTGCACCCCCACTCCACGCCGGGCCCCGCGATAGGGAAGGATTCTAGAACAGCGAGGAATCTTCCTTCCCTCGAGGAGCTCGCAGCTGTTTTGATCTCTAGGTGGAAAATAGTATTGGATTTAAAAAACTAAATATTAGAGCTATTTGCCACTGTGTTACATTTTAACAGAGGCACATTCCTTAACTGAAAAAGAAGGACTCCATGGGGGGGGGGGGGGAATGTTAGGCCTAAGGACTGCTAGGAGGGGCCAAGTCAGCCGGTGGGCGTGTCCCCTCCAGGCTCCAGGGTTCAGTGCTGGGTGGGTTCAAGCAAGTGCTTTGCCCCCTCCTCAGCCTTCACCTCTGTGAAATGGGTGTCAAGGAATCTATCTTTCGAGGTTGTAGGAAATAAGAGACCGATGTAGCACAGCTGAGCACAGTGCATGCAGGGACACTGGAGATCCACGCCCGTTGGTCCCCCAGAGGCCACTGTGGTGAGTCAGGGCTGACTGCTTTGGGGCAGGCGGTGTGTCAGCATCAACCTTAATTCCCAGCCAGCATCTTCTGGGTGTGAGCCTGGGCCGGGCCCTGGGCTGGGGGTGCTGGGGACATGTGGTGAGAAAGGTCTGGCCCCACAGAGAGGAACTTATAGTCCTGGGGTGGCCGCCTTCTGACTCCCGTGGGTGTGAGGCTGGCCCTCACCTGACCCCTCGCGGAGGTGAGCCAGCCCGCGCCCTCAGAGCCAGAGGCGGATGGAGGGACACATGCGGGTTCCAGAGTCACCAGCAGGTTGGTCATCTTGGCTGACATCAGCAAGGCAGTGTTTGCAGAACCCCCGGGGTGAGGACCCCCAGGGCAGGGGTGAGGAGGGTTGAGACAGAGAGAGAGGAAGAAAAGCCTTCTGCTCAGGCGTCACTTCACTCAGGCTCAGCTCAGGATGTGAGTTCGAGCCCCGTAGCCAAGCTCCACTGTCCCCATCTCTCTGCCCCTCCCCTGCATGCGCTCTCAAAAATAAACATTAAAAAAAAAACCATTTTATAGATGAGGATATTGAGGTGCATAAGGATGAGGCCAACTTGCTCAAGGCTACAGGGCTGCTAAGGAGTGGCCTAGAGATTCAAACCCAGGTCAACGCTCTTTTCTGTGCTTCCCAGCAGCGCCTGGGAGGGAGGCTTGGGCTGAGAGGCTCAGAGGACCCCCTCCCCGTTCTGGATCAGCTGCAGGAGGGAGAGGGGAGCAGGCCAGCTAGGGCTCTGAGGGGCTCTGACAAGGACTGTATTTCTCTGTCCTAGGCGTGCAGCTCTCTGGGAAGTGGGGTTCCTCCCTCCCTCCTGCCTCCCCTCCGTCTTCCCTCGTTCCTTCCTCCCCTCTCACTTTGTCCTTCCTTCTTTCCTCTCCCTTTCCTTCCTCCCTCCCTCCCTTCTCTCCCTACTTCCTTCCCCCTCTTCCTTCTTTCCTTCCCTCTCTCCCTCCTTCCTGTCTTTTTTCCTACCTTTTCTTCCTTCTTTCCTTCCTTCTCTTCCTTCCTTTCTTCCTTCCCTCCCTACTTCCTTTCCTCCCTCTCTTCCTTCTTTCCTTTTTTTTCCTTCCCTCCCTCCCTCCTTCCCTCTCTCCCTCTTCCTATCTCTTCTTCTCTCCAGATGGCCTCCCAGCTCTGGCAGCTACTCTCCGGGTGGCCCAGGGAGGTCACTTCAGCCTTCTGTGCCTGATTCCACTGTATCCCAGGCACTGCTCATGGTGTACTGAAGGCACACAGTGCGCTCCGCAGACTTGGCCTCCAGCCCCCTGGGGCAGCTAACTGGCTCTGGAGGCCTCCTGGAGGAAGCGGTGCTGGAATGGAGTGGACTAGGCGCGGTGCATGGGGTGGGCGAGGCGGGGGGTCGCGCTGGGGAGACGTGGGAGTGGGCTCCTGGGCCACCGTGAAGCTCACAAAGTTTAAGCTCCAGAGCCCCTCACTTGCCAGGCAACTTCCAGGACCTGGGAGGGGCCCTGCCAGGCTCACTCAGGATCACATGCTGTTGTAGATAGAGTTGGTCAAAGTTAAGCTGTTTTCACAGCAATTAAGAACGCTGCCTCTCCCTTCTCCAACTTCCTCCCTGTCACCCTTCCCCTCCTTTTGGGTATCACTGGAGCTTGCTGGGCATTTTGGGTATTTAGCGAAGGGGAAGTTGTCATGGACTCCTGACAGCAATGAAGGTCAAGAATAAAAGACACTAACACAAACAGGATGTTGGCAACAAACTGGTTGATGAGTGGGTGGCATCAATGCAAATAACTATGGTTAGTAATCAAGAAAACATGCAAAGTCCTGAGATCCTCTAAGATCCTTGATCTTGAAGTCTTTCTAAATTTGACAATAATCCTAACCTTTTGACACGACCAATAACGACTTGTGAAGTTAAGAGAGCTTTTTGAAACTTTAACAATGGGCTGCGGGGGGGGGGGGGGGGGGGGGGGGGGGGGGGGGGGGGGGGGGAGGTGGCGTTTGGTCAACGGTGCTAAAGAAAACCAAGTTATCTTCTTATTCTCTCTAAAGAAAATGTCAACGTGGAGAGATTCTCCCAAAAGCATATATCCCAAAACTACATAACAAAAATGTAGGGGCGCCTGGGGGGCTCAGTTGGTTAAGCGTCCGGCTTCGGCTCAGGTCATGATCTCACAGTTCGTGGGTTCAAGCCCCGCATCAGGCTCTATGCTGACAGCTAGCTCAGAGCCTGGAGTCTGCTTCGGATTCTGTGTCTCCCTCTTTCTCTGCCCCTCCCCTGCTCATGCTGTCTCTCTCTCTCTCTCTCTCAAAAATAAATAAGACACATTAAAAATTTTTTTTAATGTAGGAATAAAAGTATTATGGAAGCTTATCAGGCGGTTAACATATTTTTTTTCTGGATACTGCATAGTGTTTACAAACTTTTTAAAATTTGTTGTTGTTTTGTTTCTCATTCTAACTATTCACATCTTTATCTGATTTTGCGGGGTTTTTTTTTTTCCCTTAAAGTCTCCAGCTTTATATGTGTCAGGCCCACAAAACCTGGATGCAATTGTATGGAGCGGATATGGCATGTGCAAAGGCCCAGTGGTAGTGGGGTGGGAACTTTGCTGTGTTTAAGGAATAGAAGCACAGAGACGACAGCCAGAGGAGGAGAGGAGGGTATTGGCCATAACCCTGACTTGACCTCTCCCTGGCTATGTGGCCAAACAGGGGTCTCCAGAGAGACCAAGGCCAAAGAGAGGATCTCCTAAGTCTTTCTTCAATCTCCCACCAGTGCAGGAATCCCCTCTCTGACAGCTGCACACTGACTCTGGCTCTGCATACCTCCTGGGATGGGGAGCTCACCCAAATCCTATGCTATCATGAGTCCAAACTCTGACTGTGGGAAGTTCTTCTGTCAATCTGACCACTAACTGCCTTCAGTTCCCTCTTGGGTCCTCATCTTCTCTGCAGATCCAGAAATAATTGGTTACTGCCAGCTTTTTCCCATTTCTTTTTTATTTTGAGAGAGAGAGCGAGAGCGAGCGAGCCTGAGTGAGGGAGGGGAGCAGAGAGGAGAGACAGAATCTCAAGCAGGCTCCGTGCTGTTAGTGCAGAGCCCAATGTGGGGCTTGATCCCACAACTACAATCGCAAGACCTGAGCTGAAATCAAGAGTCGGACACTCAGCCAACTAAGCCACCCAAGTGCCCAGGTGTTACAGCTCTGCAGACTCCCGAGGGCAGTGTTCAGGTTCCGTTCTGGTCCAGGGTAACCTGGCTTCCTGCCAAGATCCTTTTGTGCCTTGACTTCCCGAACCCTCCTCATCCTTCGTCTCACTGATTCCTTCACCACTCACACGTACACGATGATGATGAGTGTGTACTGTGCACGAGGCTCTGTGTTGGGTGTTGCTTATGCCCAGTCCTTAAAGCAATCCTAGAAAACAGGTAGTCTTGAAGTCCATCTTACATAGGAAAAAAGCAACGTTCAAAGAGATGAAAGAGCCAGCTTAGGTTACAGAGCATACAGTGGGTACAATCAGACTCTTTGACTTTAGAGCTTATGCTTTGAATCATAACATTAAATGGTTGGAATTACAGGGGCCGGGGCAGTGTGTGTGTGTGTGTGTGTGCCTGGGTGGCTCAGTCAGTTAAGCGTCCGACTTCGGCTCAGGTCATGATCTTGTGGTTCATGGGTTCGAGCCCCGGGTCAGGCTCTGTGCTTACAGCTCAGAACCTGGAGCCTGCTTCAGATTCTATCTCCCTCCCCCCGCCACTCCTCCCCTGCTCATGCTCTGTCTCTCTCAAAAATAAATAAATGTTAAAATAATTTTTAAAAATTAAAAAAAAAGAAACAAATAAACGGCCGGAATGAGGGGATTCCAGTCTGTGCAGATGAGAACAATTCTGTTCCAAGGCTGTATCGTGGACATCCTGTCTCTGTTTTTAGTCTGTTGATCTGCCAGTAGATTGTGGGTAGACTTGCCTTATGTATTGTGTGAGCCCCACCTTTAAAATCAATCTGTCTCTCTGTCTCCACTCTCCATATACACACCCGCACGCACGCACACACACACAGACACAGACACACACACACACACACACACACACACACACACACCCCTTCTATTGGTTCTGTTTCTCTGGAGAACCGGCCTGAGAAAGGTCCTGTGTCCCCACCTCCAGACTGCCTGTGTCTTAATGAGGCTTTAAGATCACCAAGTCCCATCAACAGAATACTATCAGTTCATTGGACCGAGGTGATCCCTGTGAGATGGCGAGACCGTCACGCAGAGCTTGGGGACCGACCTACCGTGGAAGGAAGATGGTGAAGGTAAGCTGCCGTCCCTCCAGGCGAACTCAAACTATCTGGTAGGAGAGGAAGATCCCTGAGGGTTCCGCCGCTAACTGTGTCACACTGGGGGAGCCGCTTCCCTTCTCTGGGTCCAGTTTTCTCCTCTGCAAAATGAGAGGCTGGGAGAGATGACCTTCGAGACCCTGCCACTCCTCATCCTGAACTAGTACAAACGACCAGAGCTGTCCATCTCGCCTGCTTCGGGATACTGACGACCTGTCAGTTTCTCTCACCCTCCGTTTTCTCCCTGGAGAGAAATCGCCAGTGACCTACCTCTGAGGGTGGCTCTGCAGCCAACATGCAGTCAAGGCCGTGATTAGGGGCACTGGCTTTAGGAGGTGGCTGAACTTGACTTTGAGTCTGAGATCCACCGCCACTTGGCTGTGAGGACACCTTGAGCAATCACCTCACTTCACCTCCTTCAGCCTGTGACCTCACCTGCTGAACAAAGACCAGTGTGCTGACCTTGAAGGACTGAGGGTGAGATTAGAGCCTGACTATACTTTAAAAAAAAATTTTTTTTTGAGAGAGAGAAAGAGCACATGCACACATGTACGCAGGAGAGGGGCAGAGAGAATCCCAAGCAGGCTCCTCACTAAGCGTGGATGTGGGGACCCATCCCAGGACCCTGGGATCATGACCCAAGCCGAAATCAAGAGTCGTATGCTCAACCAACCCAGCCACCCAGGCGCCCCTGAAAGTAGGTCCTAATTATAAAGTGTCCATCACATCTTAGGTGCCTGATGAGTTTCTAGGCCTCTTTTCTCCCTGAATCCCTGTGTTCATGGTCTTTCAAGGCTTCAACATCCTCATATATCAAAAGGGAATAAGGAATCCTACTGGGTGCTGTCCCAGTAACTTCACACACCGCTGTAATTTACTGAAAGTTACCTGCTAGACAAATAAAGGTTCACGATCATCCTTTTCCACTAGGGAAACAAGAATAAAAGGATTCAGTAGGTCAGCGAGTGAGTCTAGGTAAAGGACGTACACTCCATTCCCTTAGGCAATAGGGGGGCCAGGAATGGGCTAGAAGAGCAGAGGGGAGCGACCAAGAACTGATTACTTGGGGCCCCTCCCGGGAGGAGAGAAGTCAAGTTTGTAGCAAAGAGAAACTCATAATAGGAAAGGGGCCAGGGCTGTTGGTGCCCTGCAGGTTGTCCCAAAACCTCCAGGCTGGGGAAGGGGACATCTGCTCACAGACACCTGACCCCATGGAGGACCCCCCCAGCCTCAGCTGGGCCCTGCTGAGGGCCAGGCTGCACCTGGTGCAGTGATCTAAGAGCAGGGGCTGCCGAACCCAGCCAGGTGCAGCCTGAGACAAAGCCGGAAACAGCCTGCCTTTGTGCTCCCTCCTCCCCTGCCCCTACCCTTCTGTGTCGGGGAGCTGAGCCCCCAGCTCTCAGCTCATTACAAAGGCCACCATTCACACTGGCCCTGGACCCTCTAATGGCCTGCCAGGGAGGAGGGGAAGGGCAGAGAGACTGGCCGATGGCCACCTTCATTTGACAGTCAAGTAGAACAGGGCCCAGAGTACGGCCAGTTGATGTGTCTGCCTCCTCCACCAGACTATGAGCAACTTGAGCTGAAGGTCTAAGTCTTGATCACTGGGTCATTCATTCTAGGTAGAGGAAATAGGCAAATGCAAAGGTCCTGAGGCAGAAATGCACTTGGCATGTTAGAGACCATCTTGGACGGTGAGCAGAGTAGTGAGAAGAATTATAGGTGAGTTGAAGAAGCAGGCCCTGGCTGGATCACAGGAGGCCTCGTAGACCTCGAAAACAAGTCTGGCTTTCATTCTAGTTGCCAAAAAATTCACCGAAAGATGCCTGCTCTGAGACTGGATACTGAGAATAGCCAGGAAGACAGTAGCCTCACGTTCTGGCACCCAGTGTGGGAAGCTGACAGTTACCTGGTCAGTCCCAGGGAGTGTGACCTTGCTCTGATAAGCGAGCACTGAGCACTGAGGGCAGCCCTGCCCCCGCCCAGGAGCCAGAGAGTACTTCCTGGGGAAAGAGTTTCTGCTGGGACCCCAAGGCTAAACTAGAGTTGGCCATTTGGAAAGAGAATTAAGGGGAGGGGACAAGAAGTGGTATTGCAGGGGCCCCTGGGTGGCTCAGTGGGTTAAATGTCTGACTTCAGCTCAGGTCATGATCTCATGGTTTATGGGTTTGAGCCATTTAAAAAATAAACGTTTAAAAATATTAAAAAAAAAAAAAAGGAGAAGTGGCATTGCAGGCAGAGGAAACTGCAAGTGGGAACTTCTGAGAAGAGAGAAGGGAACGTTCGGGGACCGAAAGGAGTTTATTGTACTTAGACAGCAAAATGCAACCAGGGGATGTCTGGGTGCTGGGGGCAGCGGGGTGGCCGGGGCTCAGTGTCTTCCACTGCGTTCTGTTGCACGCTAGCCAGTCCCTCATGCTGGGCGTTTGGGTTCGTTCTAGTTCTCCCGTTATAAACAAAGCTGCGACGAACATCTTGGTCCATCACCGCACGTGTAGGATTATCTCGTACAGCAAAGAGGGGAAGACCTGGGGACTGCCCAGTGGACAGATTTGAGCTGAATCTGTTTGCCAATCCAGCCCTAGGGCCTCTTGGACAGCACTTTGCTGGGTGTCTGCTTGAGGGGACCTGGACAGGGAGACGCTGGAGAAGTCCTGAGGGACCAATAGAGAGCCCTGACCATGACCTCTGGCTGCCCAGCCACATAAAGAGCAGGGAGGAACCACCCCACCCCCACCCCCCGCCCCCGGTCTGGGCCCCACCTGTCCCATCGCTGCACGTTTATCCGTCCAGCTGGCCTGATGCACCAGCTCCGGGTTCCTCCCAAGGAGGCGATAAAGGTACTTGAGGGGCAGGTCTTCAAAGCTGGGGTACCTGATGAGGAGTTCAAACCCCTCACTCCTCAGGGAGAAGCTCAGAGGTTGTGTCCCCTCCCCACTAGGGGTCAAGTTTGTGGTGAGAATGTGCCTCCGCCTCTCCTACCTGCTTTGATGTGGGGTTTTCTCCTCCTTTGCCTGATGTGTGGGAGTCATTCAGCTCATTGTTCTGCACGTAGCTGCATATCCAGTGCATCCGGCGTCTGGTACGAGGAGAGTTCCAGATGCTTCTACGTCACCATCTTGAGCCAGAACTACAACAGCAAAAGTACTTCACATTGAGCATGGATCTGAATTCAAATCACAGCTGTGCCACTCAAGAACTGAGTGGCCTTGGGCCAATTACTTGAACTCTCAGAACCTCAGGGTCCTCAGGGAAAGTGACCTAGCAGGCTTAATTTGGAAGTGAAATGACTTTAACAAGCACCTGGCCCATGTCCAGGCTCGCAGTAAATGGTGCTGTGTATTTCTAAGGTCATATATTTCCAAGGTTATCGTGAGTCTCTAGCCTTTTTAAAAGACCCGTAACAGCCTTATAGAGAGAAAATCTACACGCCTGACCACGTACTCATTTCAAGTGTGCAACACGATGGTTTTTAGTATATTTATCACAATGACTTTTGGAACCTCTTCATCATCCCCCAGAGAAACTCTGCACCCATTTGCAGTCCTTCCTCCACCTGCAGCCCTAGGCAACCCCAGTTTACTTTCTATGTATTTGCCTATTCCAGACACGTCAAATAGATGGAATTATACAAAACGGAATTTTTTTTTTTTTTTTTGCAAAATGGAAATCTTACAAAGTCTTCTGTGACAGGCTTCTTTCACTTAGCACACTGTTTCCATGGTTCATCTCATGTTGACTCAGTACTTCGTTCCCTGCACAATATCCCACTGCGTGGCTAGACCGCATTTCACAGATCCGTTCACCAGCCGAAGGACCCTTGGATTATTTCCACCTTTCGGCTCCCATGAACAGTACTGCTGTGAACATTTACATGAGGATGTATGTTTTCATTACCGTTGGGTACACACCCAGGGGCGGATTTGCTGGGTCATGCGTTAGCTCTATTTTTAACCTTGTGAAGATCGGCCAGACTATTTTCCACAGCAGCCGCGCCACCTTACATCCCCACCAGCAGTACACGAAGGTTCTAATCCTCCACATCCTTACGGACACTTGCTGATGTCGGGCTTTTTGACTTTCAGCCATCCTAGCGGGTGTGTAGCGAATCTCACTGGGGTTTTGGTGTGCATTTCCCCGATGGCTAACGTCTCCATCTTTTTCAATGGAATCTGCTTTGTTCTCGAGGACAGATAAATCCTGGGACACCCTTTTCCCAGTATGGAAATACTAACTTGTCCCAAGAAAGGGGAAAAAAACCTCCCCAAGAAAGGGGAGAAAAATGAAAAAAAAAATGCCCGTGACTAATTCATAACAATCCTCAGGCTTGCTCATCTATAAATGACTATTCCCTGGTCTGGGGACTGTGGGTAGTTTCTAATTCTCTTCTATTGTCTCCAATCTAAAGACGGGTTGTCACATGGAAAATGCTCATGATAAGTAAACAAAAGCAGGCTAAAAAGTACTCAGTTCAGTCATATCTGAAAACAACGTATGATTGTTAATTCATCCAAATGTGTTTTGACCAATGTGTTCTGTTCCAAGTCCCGAGTGAGGAACAGCAAAGATGCAAAATACCACTGTGTGGGGTCCCAGTGACGGATTCCCCACCTTTCCCGCCTCTATTTCCCAAACTCCCTCGACTATGGCTGTGGTGTCCTTGCAATGCTAACATGAGGGAAAGAAGAAATAATTACTGATTTAATAAGCATTTCTTTTTAAAAAATATCTTTGAGAAAGAGAGCGATAAAGAGAGCATGAGGGGGTATGGGCAGCAAGAGAGGGAGAGAATCCCAAGCAGCCTCTGTACCATTAGCACAGAGCCCGACTCAGGGCTCAGTCTCGCCAACTGTGAGATCACGACTTGCACGCTTAACTGACTGAGCCTCCCAGCTGTCCCACAGAGGCATTTCTTGAGATCCTTCAAAGCTACTGTTTTGTGGAATCTCCACACAACTTGGGAGGCTAACAATATGGGAGCTAATATTCTGGCACTTACACGCATCTGGCATTACTGCAGCAGGGCACGGGGTGCCCTTCCGCCATGGTGGTCTGTCTTTCCCCATTACCCACACGTGTGCACAGCTGCACGTTAACTCACGTTCACGCTCAGATCCGCGTCTGGCCCCTTGGACAGGCACAGGAGCGTTCCCGTGACACCTGGACTCTCACGGGCACTCACACGCAGGACTGCTTGTATCCACAGGCATGCGCCCGGGCGCGTGTGCACGTGACCCACATGCGTGTGTATACCCATGTGCACAGAGGCCGCGCACTGTCGGACTCACGCCTGAGGGTGGGAAAGGGGGTGCCCGCCGATAAAGGGCCCAAAGTCCAACTTTTACCGCCTCTCTGTCCCCTCAAAGCACCGTCTGCTGCCGGCAGGTGTGTGTACAGGACTGGGTGAGGCACGGACAGGTGGCTGTAGGCTCAAAGGGCAGCCATGACCTTGTGCTAGAAACCGAGGGCCACCCACTAGCTTCCAGACAGGGTTACAGCAACCAGAGGGCAAATCCCCAGCCGGAGGACCTGCCCCGAGGGCCGACACACAGCCTGCCCTACCCCACATCAGGAGCTCCGGGGGTCCCCAAGGAGTTGTTGAAAAGACAAGATTCATATCCAGAGGTCGCTTCACATGGCGGTCAACGCAAGCATTTTAGTGACAGACTGCCCAGATTAGAATCTTGGTTCCACCATTTACTGGCTCTAGGACCTGGGCAGGTTAGTTACCTGATCGGTGCCTCAGTGTCCCCATCTATAAAATGGGAGAAATTCTAGCACCTACCCCTTAAGGTTGTTGCTTAATGAGTACTACATAAATACATACTCACAAAATAAGCTGTTTTGGGCAAAGGGGTTTGGGGTGAGGGACAGGCACTGAGTAGAAAGAAATTCCTCAGATCCTGGCCCTGTGTCCCACTCGCTGGGTAGCCTCGGAGAAGCACACAACCTTTCTGAACCTTAGCTCTTTATTTGTAAAGTTTGCACGAATCCTTCTTGATCACTAAACAAATATTTATGGAGGACTTAGCAGGTGGCCTGCACAGTGCTAGGCACAGAGAGTACAGCAGTGAGAGCCAGACGGTCCCTGCCTGCACTGACTTGGGAGAAGGATAAAGTGAAAACATCTGGTGCGTAGTAGGTGTGCCACCAGTGCCCCTTCGTTTCTACCACCGCGAAGACAACACACAGACCTCATAGAGAGTTTGGAGAATACAGAGGGGCTGAGATGGAGGAGATCTATCAGCCGGAATCTCCCCACCCCTGACAAAACTACTCACTTCATTTTTACCCATCAAGCCAGTACAGGGCCCGGTTTGTGGTAAGATGCTTAAAAAGCGTTGAGACCAGGGCACCTGGGTGGCTCCATCAGTTAAGTGGTCAACTTTGGCTCAGGTCATGAAATTATGGTTCATGAGTTCGAGCCCCATGTTGGGCTCTGTGTTAACAGCTTGGAGCCTGGAGCCTGTTTTGAATTCTGTGTCTCCTCTCTCTGTCCCTCCACCACTCACACGCTCTCTCTCTCAAAAGATAAACATTTTTTAAAAAAAGCATTTGGATTAACCAATACATTGCATTTGTGATCAGCAGAAAACAGCTAATTACACTGTAGCATATTTACCTGATGGAAAGCTGTCACAGCCAGCCCTCAGCACAGAGAGGCCTTTCCCTGCTTTGGGACCTACAACATTTCCATCTTATAGGAAACGAAACTGAGGCTCAGGGAAGTCAAGTCACTTGCCAAAGGTCACACAGAAATGTGAAGAGCCGGCTTCAGAAGCCAGAGCTCTTTGGCCCACACTGTCTCGGGCTGTGGATGCAGCCAGAGAGGGACAGTAGGGCTTTGGACATGGTGACGGGGCTGCCTGTGCGTTTGCTGAAGCTCAGGTTTGGGGAGTCTCTGTGAGCCACACCTAGGAACACAGGATAAGTGCCGGGCTCTTAGATGGCCTCAGAAACCCCTCACCCTTACCCCCTTGGGAGCTTGGGGGCCGCTTAGCAGGGTCAGAGCACTGGACAAGTCTGTGACTTCTCGTGCCCTCTAGTGGGCAAGGAAGAAAAGCCTCCGGCTCCCTCCAGGATCTGGGAGCCCATCCTGTGGCCGTCAGAACCACCCCCCTCCTCCCCCCCGCCAGTGTTACCATGTGCGGCATTTTGACACCTAATCTCATGTGATTCCTGCAACAACTCTCAAGGTGCGAACAATCATTACCACTTGATATATATAATCTGAGACTTGAGAAAATGATTTACCAAGGGCATATAGCTGGTTGGTGGCAGAGCCAGGAGCTGAGCTCTCGGCTCTCATGAGAGAGAGCTTGGTCACCACACGACAGCCCTGCGTGGTTGGACACAGGGCAGATTCACATCCCCCACAAGACCCTTGGAGAGGGGCTCCGTAGTGCATTCACCCTATTCCATATTTGGTAAAACTTGCAAAATGAAGACACTTTCATCGTGATTGGTAAAGACCACTGTATCTACTCCACTGTCTAGAATAATGTCTTCAAATAGTAGGTGACAAATATACATTAATAATTTAATACATTGTGTTAAGTGAATAAATGGATGATAGTGGAGTGAACGAATGAAGTAGCATTTAGTGCACTCTTGAAGGAAGGAGACGATTTTCATGGATGCTCCTCAGGCAGTCTAGGGTTACCCGCCACAAAGAGAGCAAACTTGGGCCCTGGTGGCCTTGAATGTCAGTGACATTCAATCCAGACTGGTTTGGCAGGCAGTGGGGCGCTGTGGGAAGTTACAGAACAGAGGAAGGATTTGACTGTAATCATCAATTAATCAAAAGTTGGATGTCAGATAAGAGGATGGAGCCCTATGGCAAGGTGGTGGGGGCGGGGTGCCAACAGCTCCGGTAAAGGTGCCCTCAGCCAGCACCACCAAGCAGCGGGCCCTCAGGTGACGTGATCACAGGGGTCCCCTCTACCACAGTGCTCCTTTCTACAGGGTCCCTGGGAGAGAGAGAGTCCAGGCTAGGAGAGACCAAAAGCCTTGGGGGGGTGTTCAGCCTGGATTTGTTCAACAATTTCGCGCGCCCATCCCAGTGTGGGGAAAGGTTGGGGCCCTGCCCAGGTCAGGCACGGGGTCGGATGGGTGTGAGGGTCCCAGGCATTGAGGCATGCCCGAGTCCCTTGTTTTGAGGGGAGGTGGACATTCCACAGAATAGGAAATGGGAGCTGGCTAGGCAGTGGGAGACCTATGAACACCCAGCTGCCCGGTGCCTCCCTTACTAGGCTCCGCCCCCCTGCTCTCTCCTCCAGGAGTAAAAAACAACCCCCAACTACCATGTATTTAGCACTTGTTTTGTGCTACACGTCATTACTGTCGCATCGCTTGATTATTTCCCCAGCAAACCTCAAAGTCAGAGGAATAGCTAATTATTTCCATTTTACAGGTAGGAGCTGGAGATCCCAGAGAGCTGAAGTTGCTTATCCAGGTCACACAGCAATCAGCCTAGAAGTGAGATCAAACCGGGCTCCAGGGCAGCCCCAGCTGCCCAGCCTCCTCCACTGGTCCAAGCTCAGGTGCAGAAACTCAGCGCTGCCAGCAGAGGGAGACATGCCCTAGAAGATAAGCCGTGCTTCCCAGAATTCCTGCCAACTTGGCCAATGGGATTCTCCCTGCCTGGAACAGCCTGCCTCAGCTACTCTGGGATTCCGAAATACCTGGCCTTGGGCGCCCCCTAGTCCCTGGTTCAGGTGGGGTCCGGGGAGCTCGGAGACATGTGCAGGAGGATATAAAATGGCTGAGGTGAGCCCATGGTTCACAGAAAAGGAAACACAATGGCTTTTAAGATAGAAAAAGATGTTTCGCTCACTCCTAATAAGTGAAACCTGGGTTAAATCCACAACAAGCCAGCACTTGTGATCTATTAAATTGGCAATTGTCCAGGTGAGGGTATGGAGAAACCCGCCCTCATACATTGTGGTGGGTTTAAAACTTGGCCTACGGAAGGCAATCTGATAATAGCTATTAAAACTGCAAGTTCGCGTGCATCCAATGGGCATGCAAAATACGTGATGAATCAAAGACTTGCACTAGACCTGCGATATTCAATATGGCGGCCACCAGCCACATGGGCCTACCGAGCACTTGAAGTGTGGCTGGTCCGGACTGAGACGTGCTATGAGTATAAAACACACACCAGATTTTGTTAGTATGAAAAAAAGAAGTAAAATAACTCCGTAATAGTTTTTTTATATTGATGCTGTGTTGAAATGATATTTTTGATAGATTGAGTTAAATCATTTTTCAAGTTACACTTGTTCTTTCTTAGTTTTAAAAGACATCTGCTAGAAAGATTTTAAATTACATAGGTGGTTTGCATTTGTGGCTTTTTTTGTGTGTGGCAAAAAATTCATCATTTTAGCAATTTCTATGTGTACAGCTTGGTGGCATCAGGTACACTCACGTCGCTGTACAGCCATCACCACCAGCCCCCTCCGGAACCTTTTCATCTTTCTGTATAGAAATGTTGTCCCATTAAACAAAGCTCCCCGTTCCCTCTTCCCAGGCCCTGGAATGCACCATTCTAGTCTCTGCCTCTCCAAATGTGACTGCTTTAGTCTCTCCATCCTATAAGGGAATCAATCCTACATTTGTTCTTTTGAGCCTGGCTCATTTCACATAGCATAATGTCTTCACCGCTCACGTGGTGTCCAAATGTCCTTCCTTTTTAAGGTTGAGCAGTGTTCCACTGTATTTCCGTGCCCCGTTTTATCTGTTCGTCAGCTGATGGACATTTGGGTTGCTTCAGCCTTTTGGCTGTTGTCAGTAATCCTGCAATGAACGTTTATGTACCAATATCTACTTGAGTTCCTGCTTTCAATTCTTGAGTATACACTATAGTGGATTTCACCGGACAGCACTGTACTAGTCATTTCTGTAGCAGCACTGTTTGAAATGTCCCCAGACTGGGAACGGCCCGAATGCCCACCGGGGGGAGATTTTGGTGTATTCCCACGGGACAGCCCAGGGAGCCTGCATGGACCGCGGCGTGGGTGGGGCTCACACACAAAGCAGCACGTGTGGTGCAAGTCCACTTGTGATATTGGAAGCTGGGGTGATGGTGGCTCTCTTTGTGGGCCACGAAGGGGCTGTCGCGGGGCTGGCAGTGTCCTGCTGATCTGGCCCTGGCTTCAGGAGTCTGACCACTGTGTGAAAATTCACCAGCTAACCTCTTAGTTCTGTGTATATGTCAGGCTTCTGTAAGAAGTTCCCCCCAAAAAAGAAAAAATGCATATACCCTCTGATCCAGTGATTCTAGTGTTAGGAATTAAACTACAGATATATTTTTCACATGTGTGAAATAAAGCATGTACAAGGTTATCCAGTGCACTTTCTTATCATAGCAAAAAATTGGAAACATCCCAACTCACACCCACTAGGATGGCTATTATTAAAAAAAAAAAGAAAAAATAGAAGCTCCTGCCTGGCTCGGTCAGTAGAGCGTGCAAGTCTTGATCTCAGAGTTGTGAGTTCAAGCCCCATGTTGGGTGTAGAGAGGACTCAAAAAAAATAAAATCTAAAAAAAATGAAACTGAGAAGTGTTGGCGAGGATGTGGAGAAACAGTCCTTACACACTGTTGGCTGGAATAGAAAACAGTGTAGCTTCTGTGGAAAAGTGTATAGCAGTTCCTCAAAATAATTAAAAATAGAACTAAAAATGCCATAGATCATTCAGCAATCCCACTTCCAGGTGAATCCCCGAAAGATTTGAAAGTAAGGTCTTGAGCAGATGTTTGTACCGCCATTTTCCCTAGTAGCCATAAAGGGAGATGCAACCCAAGTGTTTGTCTTGGACCGACAAGTAAACAGAATGGTTATATAATAACGGAACACTATTCAGCCAAGGAAGGAAATTCCGACACAGACTGCAACATGGCTGAAGCCTGAGTTCACTCTGCTTAGTGAAATGAGCCAGCCATAGAAGGACAAATGATCCCACTTAGAAGAGGCACCCAGAGTGATCAAAGTCCTAGAGACGGAAAGTAGCAGGGTGAGTGCCAGGGCTGGGGGAGGGGAGGGGTAGGTAATGGCTACAGCTCAGTTTCACAAGATGCGAGTTCTCGGGACAGACGGCGGGAATGGTGGGACAGCAGTGTGAATGTCCTTAGTACCACTGAAGCGTCCACTCAGAAGTGGTTAACATGGGGATGCCTGTGTGGCTCAGTCAGTTGAGTGCGGGACTTCGGGTCAGGTCCCGATTTCATGGTTCATGGGTTCGAGCTCCACGGCAGGTTCCATGCTGATGGTGCAGAGCCTGCTTGGGATTCTCTCGCTCTCGTGCTCTCTATCTGCCTCTCCCCCTCTTATGCGTGCTCGCGCTCCTCTCTCTTTCTCTCTCAAAATAAATGTTTTTTTAAAATGTTTTTTAAATGGTTAAAATGGCAAATTTGATAATATGCACATTTTACCACAATTTAAAACATTTTAAAGGGAGGTGTCTGTAAGGAAAGATGAGAAAAATAAACTACCCTGGGTAATAAAAGTCAGGGGGAGAACAGCGTGTAAGGAATGTTTCCATTTGTTTAAAGATATCAAAATGTTAGACAGCAGACAGAGACAGGACAGAGGTGACCTCCAGACCGATCACCACGTACAAGGACTAACGAAGGAAGCGGGCAAAGACCAGCTTCCCCGCCTGACGCAGAGGAAGTCAAGGTGGAGGGGACTTGGTGAGGTGCTGTGCAGAAGGCGGGCAGCTCAGGCCTGAGGGACACGCCCCCCCCCCCCCCCCGAGATGGCCAAACAGAGGGCACACCTCCATATGTTGGACTAAAGGCCAGGAGGTTCTGGATCAGATGGGGGCTGAGGTGGGGGGGGGGGGAGCTGTCATCTTGGGTCCTATCCCAAGAAGCTGGAGATGGATGTGGGATTCTTAGGACTGAGCAAGGAGTGGCAAGGAGAGGTACATCCACCAAGGTCAAGGGGAAGAGGAGCCTGCAGCAAATTCACAGAGCCCACAGCAGTGTCCCAGGATGGAACCGTGGGGCAGCTTCAGATGTCTGCTGGCTAGAAATCAGTCAGCCAGAGAAAGACAAATATCATATGATTTCACTCATATGTGGAATTTCAGAAACAAAACAGATGAACATAAGGGAAGGGAAGCAAAAATAAGATAAAAACAGAGAGGGAGACAAGCCATCAGAGACGGTTAAATAGGGAACAAACTGAGGGCTGCTGGCTGGGTGTTGGGTGGGGGGAGGGGCTAGATGGGGGAGGGGCATTAAGGGGGACACTTGTTGGGATGAGCACGGGGTGATATATGGAAATGAAGAGTCACTAAATTCTAGTCCTGAAATTATTATTATACTATATTTTAACTGACTTGGATTTAAATTAAAAAATAAAAATAAAATAAAATAAAACATGACATCTGCTGGCTAGAGCACTGGAAGCCAGCCAGGATGGCAGCAGCTCAGTTAAGACCCTTCCCGCTCCCCTCCCCACCTCTGCACAGCCCCACAAGCAGGGGGAGAGGAGGAGGAATGGCCCCCAGCCCACCTTTCCCACTGTGGGAAAGAAGCAGGAGAGAAAGGTTAAACCCAAATCAAATGGGGAATTTTCTTGAGTATCTTGACTGGATTTAATTCGACAGGAGACCATGTTTGGGACTGAAAGTGACGGTAGAATTATCTTTATCTAAAAGCTGTGGAGACAACAAGGCTCCAGTCACGTGCCCTCCCATTCTCCAGGGGCCTGGCAGAGGGTGGAGAGGGACAGAGAGAGGGAGGTAGGGGGGAGGAGAGACAGACAGAGAGGAGCTGCAGGGTCTCTGAAAGGGCATGCCCAGAACTAGCACGAGGTTGTTTCTGTAAGAGTCACCTTAAGGTGGCGACCGAGCGGCCATTTCTCTGGGGGGCTGGAGGAGAACACGTGCACAGATGACCCCCGCCCCTCACCTGCAGACCTGGGATGTCCTGCCCCATTTGGAAACAGCCAATCAGGAAGCTCCAGCTTCCCATCACCCTGACAGAGGAGGCAACCTATTCCATCCCACCACATCCCTGAAAGGCCCTTATTTGATAATCTGCCCTCCCAAGATCAAACCCAGAACCCCCTCACCCATAAAACCCCCCGCCCATCGCCTATCAGCCGCAACTTCCCTGACTCCCCACTCCCAGGGTCATGGGACCTCGCCCGGGAATCGCAGATCCCAATAAAGGCTTTCTTGGCTTCATAACTTAGTCTCTTTCTTTCCTCTGTCTCTGCCTCCATCTATTAAATCTTACAGTTTCTACCACATTCTATTGACCAAAGAGACACCCAAGGCCAGTCCTTATTTGAGGGAAATAAAATCCACCTTTTGAATGGAGGAGCTAGGTCAAGGCCACATTGCAAAGAGGGATGGAGAACTGGGCCCACTTTCCTAACCAGTCTACCGAAAAGATCTTGCTTCCCTCGCAAGGGGAGCTGGGAAATGTAGGCCAGCTGCGAGTCCAGAAAGAAGAGGAAGCAGCTTACAGGTCTCTGCCCGCCCCCCCTCCCCCACTGGTGCACGTCTAGGCACCTGCCTACTGTGCTCAGCCCAGCAGGGTGGTTTAGCAAGAGCCTCGATTCTCAGGTGTGGAGGTCCTGACTCCCTGTTTGTGCGACCACTCACTTCTGCTCTCGGGAACTCCATTTTCTCATCATCACAATCATTGCCTCCCACTGACATGGTGGCGATGAAAGCCGTCAATTCATGAAAGCCTCAGACTCTGCAAAGAGCTGGATGACACTGTGCCTTTAGGAGTGTTAGGTGCCTAGAGGACACAGGAAATCAAGACGTGTGCAGACCTGGGGAGGTGCGTTAACAGTGGGGGAGGGGAGCCATCAGAGGGGCTGCGGTAGGAGAGGTTCCTGCAGCCCAACTCTGACAGGCGATGAGCAGAATTGGAATAGACCCAGGAGACAGGGAAAAGCATGGCGAGGAGGAGGAACAGCACGGCCACTGTGTGGAGGCTGGACACACGTGGCATGCCGAAAGGTCCCATGCCTCACTATTTAAAGCAGAAATTCCCAAAGGGTGGGATGTTGGCTTGGCTAGGGGCTGACGCACACTTACATGCTTGTTCCTTGGCAGGAGAGCTTTTAAAAGGAGGGAAAAGAAGAATGAGAGATTGAAAACAGATTACTGGGGAGAAAAGTATTTCAGGCTCGAGACAACAGACTCTGTAGCCTCTGGCTCCCATCCCACCCATTCCCTGGCCCTGACACAAGGCTGGCTGGAAGAAGGTGCTTCTCCCGGGACTGTTCATGCTGAGGGTCTGGGGGCCAGAGACTGAAGCCTACCCCATCCTTGTCTGGGTGCCAGCCTCTGCACTAGGCTTAAATATACCCACAGCCTGACAGCAGGCCTTAAGCCATGTGAAACGCTCCCTTGACTCTCCCCTCAAGATAGTTCTGTTATTGTCCCCATTTCCCCGATGAGTAAACTGAGGCTTAGAGAGGTTAACTGGCTTACCCACAGCCACATAGCCAGCCAAGGGTGAATCTGACTGATCCCATTGCCTTGTCCTGGGCCTGGGGTGCAGACAGAGCGGGGAGATGTTTGGAACAGCAAGGAAGAACGTTCCGTGGGGTACAGGGTTTAGTGTGTGAGTGGTACTGTGCAGGGAGTGTTTGACTCAGAAGTCAGATTTTTGGGGGCTGTTTGTTACAGCGCTATGACTTAGCTTATCCTGACTGGTACAAGTTATGATAAACTAAATTACATGTTTTTTAAAAGGTTAGGACTGCCTCTCTTCCTCTCAGAAGAATTTTTTTTAACTATAATTTTTAAATTTTGGTAAAATACAGTTAACATAAAATTTTTGCCACTGTAACATTATAAAATGTACGGCTCTGTGCCATTAAGTCCATTCACATGGTTATGCTACCATCACCACCGTCCATCCTCAGAGCTCTGTCCTCCTGTGAAGCTTAAACTCTGCTCCCATCAAACATGAACTGCTCAGTCCCCTTCCCCGGCCCCAGGCCACCACCCTCCTACTTTCCGTCTCTATGAACCTGATTACTCAGGTACCTGGACATCCTCACGGTTCATCCATGTTGTAGCCTGGACCAAAACGTCCTTCCCTTTTAAGGCTGAATCATATTCCGTTGCATGTACATTCTTTACTCATTCATCCATCCATCCATGGACACCTGGGTTACTGCCACCTTTCGGCTGTTGGGAACCACGTTCTGAGTAGGGGAGGACCAAAACCCAGAGCAGCATTTTAAAGCAAAGTTGTTGGGAGAGAGACATGCTCTGACAGAGAAGCCAGGGGACTCCAGGCTTCCAGATTCCACCACTAACTTGCTGTGTCGCTTTGGGCACATTGCTTTCTGCGTCTGATTCAGTCTTTCCTCACTTCACTGCCTCCCTCCCGGTAGCGTGCCGAAACCTGGTGGGACCACGGCGTGTGAATGTTCCCTGCGAGGAGGAGCCACGAGAGACTGTTATTGCTATTACTCAGCGGGCTGAGGGCGATGATTTCCCAAAGGCATGAGTCACTAATGGTGGAATTCCAGGCATCAGGAGATACAGTTCTGGGCAGCAGAGACCAGATTCCACACAGAGTCGTGACCCTGACCCTGAGCCTGCGAGAGAGCCACACCCTCTCTCCTTGGCCCCTGGCTGTTGTGGGGAAGCAGTCAGGGAATGTCATATCATATGTTCCTGAGGGTAGAGCCTGCAGTCCCATTGCCTCACATGATTGTTAAGGAGGCTCAGAAAGGGTGATACACTTGCCTAGGGCCACACAGCCAGAAAGCAGCGGAAGCCAGACTGGAGCTCGAAGTTCCAGACTCCCAGCCCTGGCACCACCCTGCCTCCCATGTGGTTCCAACTCTAGGAAGAGGGTCTAGGAACTGAGCTCCGGAAGAGCAACTGGGGCAGGGGGAGAAGGGGGGCCCAAGTGGCCTAACGGGGAAGGAGGAACTCTCTTTCTTTTTAATTTTTTTTTAATGTTTGTTTATTTTTGAGAGAGAGACACAGAGCGTGAGCAGGGGAGGGTCAGAGAGAGAGAAAGACACAGAATCAGAAGCGGGCTCCAGGCTCCGAGCTGTCAGCACAGAACCTGATGCAAGGCTCAAACCCACGAACTATGAGATCATAACCTGAGCCGAATTTAGCTGCCCAACCGACTGAGCCCCCCAGGCATCCCGGGGGAACTCTCTTCCTTGGTATCTCATGGACAGTGACCTAAGAACCTTTCAACTTACAGCCCTCTCTTTACTTTCCAAAATCTGGAGACCACTTGTCATTACAACAATTGCTACTATTAATTGAACCCTTCCTAAGTCCCAGGCTTAGAGTTGAGCACTTTGCATGCCTGGTCACCTCTCATCCTTCCTATGAGCTAGAAAACAGCATCATACCATTTGAAGCCCCCAAACCTTAATTCAATAGCATTTTCCAGGTCATAAATGAAGAAAGGCCAGAGCTGGCTTTGAACCCAGGGCAGCGTGCCTGTGGAATCTGTGTACCGAAGCACAGTGATTTACTGCTTCAGCTGAATTCTGTTACAACTGTGGTGGGGGGGAGTGGGGGGAACACTGACGGCACCCATTGCTCAAGCTGAAAAACTGAGACTTGGAGCAGATTAGTGGCATGTGGGCAAGAGGAGGAATCAGGGCTGGGCCAGGGCAGGCTTCTGTCTAGCAGGTCTGCTCCAAGAAAAACAAAGTTTTCTAGGGGTGCTGTGGTCCCTCCCAGACCTAAGCAGGATGGGGAGGGGTGGTGACTGGACCTAACGTGGGCCCCTTCACCCAGCACTCAAGGAGCGACCTTGAACGGTCTTAGGCTCAACACCTCATCTTGATTGTTTCATTTCATCTTCACCCATGTTGAAGGAATTCGCCTTGCCCTCCCCACTTTGTAGATGGAAACGTTTTGGTTCAGAGAGGTGAGCTCACTTGCCCAACTGGCCAGGCTTAAAAGTTGTGGAACTGATGTGCTAAAGTCTGGCCTCTTACCCAGCCCGCAAGTTCCCCTCCCCAAGGAGACGAGAGAGGAGCAGCCTGGGGGAGCCCTCCACAGCCCACCAGGCCCGAGGCTCCCAAGATTCCATTTGCCAAGGGTCCCCAAGTACTCTGTTCTCTGCAACCCATATTCCTCAAATGGAGCCACCATGCATTGTGATCCCGCAGCCACCTCCCACCCCTGCCGATTCTCCATCTACAACATAGGTGATCCACGGGGTGTGGCCAGGGGGCTGAGCCAAAGAGGGACTGGTGACCCCACTGGCAGCAGGTCAGCCCAGGCAAATTTGGCTTCCCCTTCCTGTACGCGCCGCTCTTAGCACCGGCCAGGGAGGAAGGCAGCATCTTATAGGCCCCATCCTTTTGGGGCCCTTGATCAAAGAGCTTTCAGTTTTGAAAATCTGTGATTGTAAGATTCCCAGATTCCGATCTAAGACCGCACAATGCTCAGAATCTAGGAATCTAAGATTGTGTACCTCCACCCCCTCCACGGCTTCTGTCCCCACTTCAGGCAGAGGGACTGTGAGCACCTGCTGACTCAGGGAAGGGATATTTCAGTGAAAGCAGAGAATAACTTCTTAGGTTTCAAAAGCCCCTCCCTTTCCTCTCCCAAAGACCATTCCCGAAGGGACTTGGGGCATAGTGAGTACATCATGAATCAGAGAAGGGCATGCTTCCCTCCTTTCTCCATCCCTCTTCTCCACAACCTTTGGATGGTGGCTGTCCCATCCGTCTGGAAGCTGGAGCGAGGGGACACGAAGCCAGCTGCCGGGGCCCGAGTGGACACGCAGCATGAATACTGACAACCAAGATCTGGGGGTGGTTGTTACTGCACCGTGACCTGGCTGACCCTGACCGATGCACATCCCCCCCCCCTTCCTCCCACTCCTCCTCCCAAATAAGAAAGCTGGGAAGGGAGCCAGAGAAAAATCTACAAGTGAACATTTTTTTAATTCTGTGGGTCAACATGACCCCAGACGGTTCTGAGGAATCCAAAAGTAGAGGAAGGAAGGCATCAAAAGATGAAATGGTCATGCGACATGTCTAAGCCAAGGGGGCCCGAGACACCCTCACTCTGAGACACAACCACACGGAACATGCACACACACACGTGTGTGCGTGAGAGAGAAGAGTTGGGGGAGAAAAAAAAACTGATCAAGATTGATTTTCTGCCCACTTGGAAGTGGGATGTCATAACGAATGTTCAAGGTACGTTAATTCTCTGCTTATCTGAATTAACAGAGATTTGTACCTGCTACACATACCCTGAAGGTTTCACAGTCCCCAGAGTCTTGGGTTCTGGGCTTTTACCGTGACTCCTTCCCCGGGTGGGAGGTTGTATGTACACAGGCCTGGAAACCAGAGGAACCGAGGTCTACTCTCAAAGGTCACCTTCCCAGGACTGCCTCCCCGGCTCAAAACCAGAACCCTCTCGGGGCGCCTGGGTGGCTCAGTCGGTTAAGCGTCCGGCTTCAGCTCAGGTCATGATCTCACGGTTCGTGGGTTCGAGCCTTGTGTCGGGCTCTGTGCTGACAGCTACTCAGAGCCTGGAGCCTGCTTCAGATTCTGTGTCTCTCTCTGACCCTCTCCTGCTTGCACTGTCTCTGTCTCTCAAAAAACAAAAGACAAACAAACAAACAAAAAACAACAAAAGGAACCCTCTCACCACCTGGGCATTCTCCATTCTTCTTCATTTTTCTCCAAAGTACTAGCATCACTGGACACACTGCTCATTTTACTTATTCCTTTATTGTCTGTTTCTTCCACTTGACTGTAAGTTTCAAAAGGGCAGAGACTCCTTCCTTCTTTCCGTTCTTTTTCTCTCTCATTTTTTTCTTTCTCTCTTTCTTTCCACGTATTTATAAAATACTTTAAACTTACAGAAAAGCGTAGAAAACATCCCATGAACGCCCATTTGCTATTTGCCCATTCTCTAGATTTAACAACCGTTAAAGTTTTGCTCTCTTTGCTTCATCTGTTTTGGTACCAGCATTTTCTAGTGTAAACGTTATTCATCATGATATTTCCTCATTAAAAGCTTGAAACCAGAGGGTTTTGTCTCTTTTATTCATTGCTTTAGGATTCGCTGCCTGGAAGCTGGTAGGACCCTGGCAAGTAGCTGCTGAATGAACGTATCTCATTTAATCCTCATGTAAGTAGGTATTACTATTATCCCCATTTTGGAAGAGGAAACAGGCACAGAGAAGTCAAATAACTTGTCCAAGGCCACACAGCTAGGAAGCGGGGAAAGGGGAACGAGAGCCCAGCATTTCCTGCACTAGACCTCCAGGGGGCTTCTTCAACTGGGATGTTCCTTCATCTTCTCTGCCCACCTGTCCCGTCCAACCACCGGCCACAGAGGAGACCCAGAGGAGGGACCGGGTTCACAGGCTAGCCAGAAGCAGGCCATCCCCTATCAGGGCACCTGGGTGGTCTCTATAAAAAGCTGGGGCCCCCTCTCTTGCCCAGGGGTGGAGACAGAATGCTCCTTCCCAGATGAGTGGCCTTTGGGGTTTGTTATGAGTAGAGATTCCTTCTGGGGAACGTGATGGCTGATGCTGGGAGCCTGGGTCCCCAGACTTAACCCACAGGAATGTGGGGAGGAATCTGCAGGCCTCTGCCCTGCAGGCCCGTTCTCTGGGCCGCCCTGGGCCAGCCAGAGGTGGGCGGTCCTAGGCAGCTCTCCCGGTTGCCGGGCCTTCTGGGGAGGTGGATCAGGACCTTTTATTCTTGGACTGGAAGGCAGCTTCATGAAAAGAGGTCCAGGTTTCAAAATCAAAGAATCCTGGGGTCTACCTCTTTCTAGCCGTGTGCCACTGGACAGGTGCCCAGGCTGGTGAAGCCTCAGTTTGCACATCTGTCGAATGGGGAGAATGATCATCCCAACTCACAGCAGATCACAAGGCAGGCCAGGTGTCCAGGATACAACATTTAAGGAGGTGCTGACTCTCAGGCAGGGGAAAGTATGTGCCACCGTCACCTTGCTGCCAACCCTTGTCCCCGCCCTTCCTCCCAGGGCTGTCATAGGAAAGAAGGGAGACATTCTGTGCGGGGCACACGAGCACAGTGCCGGACACACACCTCACTCTTTGGGAAATGCTGTTGTCATTATTCTAACTGACAGCTTTTCAGAAGGAGGCCGAGCCCTTCCCCAGCCACAGTCCCGGTTCCCGTCTCTCTCAGCGGCCCGCATCTCTTCCGCCTGTGTATACCTATGGCACCATTTTCACGATTTACCCCCTTCTCGCATTCTCTAATCCCTACAGATTTCATGACCTTCCTTGTCCTGTGGCTCCTGCTCCACCCTGACCACACACAAATGGTGACGGCCAGTATTTACCGTGTGCTGTGTGTGTGCCGGAGACTGTGCTGAGCATGTATACGCCACCTCACAGCTAATCTTCACCATGACCCCGGGAGGTAGCAACTATGATGTGCCCATTTTGCAGATCAGGAAACCGAGACACTGAAACAGTGAGTGACCCATCCTAGGATGGGAGGCCCAGAGCTCAGGGCCGGCCAAGGTGGTCGAAGCCCACGGCCCGCACGACGGAGCCTCGACACGGCTCCTTCCGCCGCTCACATTGAGCTCTTATCGGTGGGGCCCTCACCCTGAACCAGCCCCGTGCTGCCTGCCCCACGGTCAAACCCCCAAACAAACAGTGCGCCTCTCATTCATGATTATCTGTGTATCTCCCCTTGAGGGGAGACCTCAAGGCACCTGGCGGGGGGGACACAGCCCAAGTATAGGGCAGGTCCAAGATCTGAACTCCCGTTTGTCTGAAAGCCAGGTGGGCTGGAGGCGAAGACGTGGCTGTTGAGGGCCCTGTGGGGACCTTCTCCCCCCCCCCACCCCTTTGTCTCTGCTGCTGTTCGTGTCTCCTCCTGCTGCTGACAGCCACTGTGGGAAAAATGTGATCAACCCCCAAAGTAGGTCGTTGAGGGGACCAGGGCTGAGGCTGGGCTGGGGAAGGAGGCAAGTTTCTGGGCTCCAAGGACCCCAAGCCTGTGCACTCATGCCCACACCCTGTGCCCCAAAGACACGCATACGTTGCTTTGGGTGAAGTGGAATGTGGGGCAGGCGAGTTTTGATCTGGGGGTGAGAGCTCAGCGCCAGGAACAACGCTGCGGCTTGTTTGTACAAACTGGTCTCCCCCTGCCTCCTACCCCCTTCCTTTGGTCATTCATCCTGGATCCCGGGTACACATCCGGTAGCATGCAAACACTGCTTGGGACTGTTCCGGGGTTCTGTGCCCCGCAGGACGGTCTGGACCTTCTCCTGGCCTTCAAGGCTGTCTGCAAACAGCCCTCGGTCTTGCACCTGTTGCTCCCGTCACTCGCGCGCCCCCACCCCGCATGTCTGCTATTCCACAGACAGGTCGTGCTGCTGGGACCAGGACAGTGGCCTGGCCCTGCCTCTTTGCCTCTCCACAGGTGAGGCCCTCTGCCTAGAGGGTCCTACCTCCCCCAAGATCCTTCTGGATCATCTCAAGCGGGGCCGGGTGGAACTCTGAATTCCCAGGTACCAGGGTTGCTGGGCGGTTTGATACCACTCGGACAATGGGTAGCTTAGTAGTTAAAAATGGAGGCTTTGAAGGGAGGCGCGGGCTCAGTCCTGGCTTCGCCACTCACCAGCTGGGAGACATCGGGCTGGCCTCTCTGAGCCTCGGTTCGTTTCTCTGATCACAGAAAGAATGACACACCCGACTCCATGCTAGGGAACCAGAAGGAGGTCATGCACTTGAAGCGCGCTTGGCGCTCAGAAAGCCTCGGGTTCCTTTGCTTGCCCCGCCCGCAGCTTTAAACCCTGAGTTGGTGGCGGTCTCTGTGCTGGGCACTGGGATAGAGCAATGACTGGACAGGACTCGTGTGGCCCTTGCTCCCACAGAGACACTGGAGAGGCTGATGTTCACCAATCCATTTCCATTGTGACTACGGTAATTGGGGAAATCACCGCCCGACCTCCTAACCCCCCAAACCCTCACCTTGACCTTGAAGCTCCCTGGTGCAGGAACCAAATCTGATTTATCTGCATAACCTCAGCTCCTCAATCATGGTGTGGATGCCCCACAAATATTTCAGTTGAAAACATTTCCATAACAAACAGGGCGCTGAGTATGGGAGAGTGACTCCGGAGCACTTTCTGCATAGGAGATCATTTCATTACAGCAACATTTCTGTGTAGTGTGGACTATTGCCATTACCCTCATTTTACAGAGGGGGAAACCGAGGCACAGGCAAGTTGAGCCAACTATTCAGAGTTATACAGCCAGTGGGGGATAACATCAAGATTTGAACCTGAGCAGCCTAGCTCCAGAATCTGCTGGCTACTTGCTTCTTGTAAGCTGATGCCATTTTCCCGGGGTGTCCAGAAAGGGCCTGGCCCCCTGACCCAGCTCAGGGAGCTGGACCAGGAGGCCCAGAGCCGGCCTGAAGACCTCACCCATCTCTAGCACCCCCTGTTCCCCAGCGGGGAGTGGAGCTCAGCTCTCCACTCCCCAGGTGGGCCACGAGGAAAACAAGGCCTCAGCTGCAGCTCTGATGTCCCTGCCAAGCTGGCACTTTGAGGCCTGGGGTGCCTCAGGAGACCCCAGCCCGGCAGCTGGGGCGGCCTCAGGGCCAGGCTTTCCGTAAACACCCTCAGTGAGCCAGCCCCACGTGGCCGGTCCGTGGGCTGCTGGCCTCGAAGGCCGAGGTTTGGCTGACCCTGTGAGGTTTCCTGTAGCACCACCGCTTCCGCCCCCTCTGCCTGGCTGGGCTTCCAGTAATGAAGTGTTTTCTCCGGGGCCAGCTGGACGGGGCGCTGGGGGCCTCTCCGTCCCGCCCCCTGCACTGGGCTCCCGGGAGCCGGTCTGGGGGCCCCTCGCTGCAGCCTGGGCGGCCCATCTACCCATCTGGCTTTGGAGGGTGAAATGATCTCTACGGAGGCAGGTCGTGGGGTTCCTGAGAGCGGAGGCTGTGCCCAGAGGGAGGGTGTGGGGGCAGAGAAACAGCCAGGCGGCTTGGAGATGGACCGGCAAGTCTCAGCTGTGGTCACAGCCTCCTCCCTCCCCAGCAAGCGGCTGCGAGGGGCTGTGGAGCCGGGGGCAGAGATGGAGGGGGCACTTATCACGAGGAGCGTGCTATCTCCTGAATGCAACTATGCCCGGTCCTTTAATTCTCGTGACAGCCCTGCTTGGAAACTGAGGCCCAGAGAGGTGAAGTGACTCACCCAAGGTCGCACAGTGAGTGGCAGAGCCAGGACGTGAGCTGGTTTCTCCCTGCCCCCGGAATCACTTCTGTCTTACTGTCTGAATCCCAGATAGTAGGAACTGGGAGAGGTTTCCAGACCATCTTTTAAGAGTCAGGAAAGCATAGTGGTCAGGCCTTGGGGGCTGCGGCTGGTGGCAGGGGGGGGCTGGAGCCCCAGCTGAGGGCCCCCACCCTCTGCTTCATCCCAAACCATTTTCCCTCGGCCCATTTTAAATATTAGTTTTGTGTGGGAGCTTATTCTGAACAGGGGTCTGCTGTCTTGAGAAGGGGGAGCAACCCGAAGTGGGAAGTGGGGCTCCCCTCCCCCTACCTGGGGACCCTGGGGCCCAAACTGATGACCGGCTGGTGACTCACTCCCTTTTTAGCATATCCTCCTGTCCCAAGACTGAGAGCCCCGTGGGGGTGGCCCCCAACCAGGGTCCCCCTAACAAATGCCTTCCCTGCCCCCCACACATAAGGACTGGGAACAATGAACTCACGCCTCAGGCCAGATGTTCACGTGGGTGTTGGGTTTGCTAACCGCATGTGACTCAAGGGCTCCCTCAGAGCTGGAAGTCTTCCAAGAAGCCACAGAGGGCCACCCTGTCCTGTCACAGCGGGGGAACTAAAGCCCAGAGAGGGCACGTGACTGCCCTAAGGCCACTCAGGAGTAGAGATGAGGAAGGAAGCTGGCATTCTGATGCCTGACCTAGAGCTCTTCTACATCTCCAGACGGTTCCTGGATTTCCCAAGGCCATCCCTCTTCCCACCCCCAGCCCCAACCGTCCTCCCCGACTGACACGGGCCCCCATGACCAGGCCCCTCCAGGCTTTATCCAGACTCAGCACTCACAGCTCCCACTCTCGTGCTACCTCCAGGCCTTTGCTCCCTCCCATCCTCTATTTTAACTGACTTTTTGCCTGGACAACTCCTACTCTTGCTCCAAGACTCTGCTCAGATGTCACCTCCTCTAGGAAGACTTCCGGAGCCACCTCTCCCACCTTCCACACGGGGCTGGGTCCTCTTCTCGAAATGCCCTCCCAGTTACCGTGCTTTAACCACCTCTGCTTGTCTCTCTCTTCCTCTCCAATCTGTGAGCTCACCAGGCAGAGACCTTATTTTAATTCTTTATGTACTTACAGGGCATGGCCCACTACATTCAGTGCTTGTTGAATGAATGCATGGGTGGGTGGATGGATGGATGGACAGATTGGTGGGTGGGTGGGTCCACAGATGAATAGGTGAATGGACAAACAGGTGAACAGGTGAACAGCTGGACGGATGGACCAATGGATGGATGGATTAGGTGTGGATATGAACAGGTAATGGCACCTGAAAGGACTCAGTGAGAGGTAAGTCCCTGGAGACTGGATGTCCTGAAGGAGGGAGGAGCTCTTTGATGGGGAGGGAATAACCTAACCTATCAGCTGCCTCTTCCAAGAGGTGTCTAGCAAAGAGCAGATCCACCTGTATCCTGGGACTCAGTCCCTCATGACCAACAGCTGGCTCCAACTCAGTGAGGTCTCCTGAACTCTGCTCATTATTCAGATATCAGTGAGTCCATAGGAACCCCCCCTGCCTCCTGACATTCTGGAACTCTGTGTTCCTGAGGGCCCTCCCTCTGGGTCAGACCTGCCACTCCTGCTTGCAGTCACAGGAGCAGACTCCTAGAACTAAGAGGCTCTAGAAAACACAGAGTGTGCCCCTCTCCCATTTAACAAATGAGGAAACTAAGGCCAAGCAAGGGCAAGGAATTTTCCCAAGAATGTCTAGCAATAGAGCTGGGATTCGAGCTTGGGTCCCCCAATTCGCTCATGCATGCATGCAACAAATACATATGTAGCACCTAACGGGTGCCAGGTTCAAGGCCTTCTCCCTGGCATACCACGTCCGTAAATAAACCCTCATGCCAATTTCCAAAGCCCTTGCCATGTCCCATCAAGACTTCCTCCCAGCTCCCCAGCAGGCTTATCAATGCTTCACCAGCTGCACCCTTGGCACAGCCCCGTGCCAATGCCCTCACCCAGCAAGCGAGGTCCGGTCCACTGCCAGGCCCCCCAGTTCACACTTCTGCGTGAAGCTGTGTACAGAGGCGGTCACATGCATGGGCTGAGGGCTCTGCATTCCAACCCCCCTTTGGGGGAGGACCATGCGGGTCCCTGCACGCAGAACCTTGCCAGCTCTGACTGGAGCCAAGTGTTCAACTGTTCAAGGCCCACAGCTGTCCTGGGGCTGGGAGAAGGAGCTCGTCACGGCACCTGGGATCTCAGGCCAGGCGCACACCTCTGAACTCCTGCCCCGACGGGGAGTGTGTGGAAGGAGAGGCCGGGGAGAGGTGCCTGGGGGCTGGGCATTTGCAGACCAGCTGAGGGACATTTCCATTGGCTCCTCCCAACATGGCCGCCAACAAGGGCAGTGTGGAGGCAGCCGGTCCTGGAGAGATGGAGGCTCCCGATCCAGGGCAGGAGCCCAGACCTGGGCAAGCTATGGCCATGCACTGGGCCCATTCTGTGCACCTTCCTGATGGAGGTGATCTTGCCAAAGCCATGGAACTACTCAGTCTTTGAGGGCCAAAATAAGGTTCAGCTGCACATAACAGAAACATTTCTGGTAACAAATCAATGAATGGGAGAACAAAAGAACAGGGAAGAACAACAGAACTAAAAGCTTCGAGCATGAAATTAATACGATGCAGACTAGTTCCGGCCAGCAAAACATGAGCAGTGCTCAGCACCACCTCCCGTCCGAGGCAGTGAAGGCACGGTGTGCCTTCTCCACCCCTCTTCTCCAGGGTGACCTTGGGCGATTCCCAAACTGTACCACAGATCACCTGTGGGTCTCATTAAAACACAGATTGATTCTGGGCAGAGCCTGGGATTCTTCCTTTCAAACAAGCACCTGGTGCTGACATCAGACCACACACGTGGGGAGGGGAAGGCCTGCCTGACTCCATTGGACTCTTCTCGGGCAAAGATAAACCTTCGCTGAGTTAAGCCACTGAGATTTGGGGATTTGTGACCTCGGCATAGCTTAATGTCCCTGAGTGACACATTATGATAGGAGACGGTCATGTCGTCAGGCCACTAGTATTTACTGAGTTGCTGCCATGAACTCATTTTGTGTCCCAGGGGCCTCCCTCTTTGGGAGGAGTTGCTCTCCAGGTGGTGCGGTGCACGGTGGGCACTCAGAGGGGGAGCCTCTTAAATTTACTCCCTTGGGGCATTTAGGAGCACCCCTTAAGTCCCAGCACTGTGAGTCACGGGGGAGTTGGGATTTGAAGCCAGGACCTTTTGACTTACGAGGCTGTGTGTCCTTCCCGTAAAGCAAAGGGCAGCCTGACTTACTCCAGGGTCTTCTTTTGGGGGACTAGAGCAGCCAAGAGACTCATGGGTTCCCTGGACTGTCCCATCCCTCCAGCAGTTTGGGGACCCTACCCGCTTGTACCCGGTCAGCAAAGCGGCAGTTCCTGCCGCAGGCTTTCAGCACTCCGAGCTGTGTGCCGAAGGCTCATCTCTGACACTCCCATCACCAAACGCCCCGATGCCAGCCTGCGTGCTTCCGGAGCTGGCCAGGCCCCGGGGCCTCCCCTCCCGGTCCACATGCTGCCACCCGCAGTTATTAGGACAAGTTCCAAGCAAACAGCCACACTCTGACTCACAGGGGCCCGCGGGGGAGGGCTGGGGCGGCAGGATTTCCACTCATCTCTGTGGCTTCCCTGGCCCATGCCTTCTTCACCCCCCCTTCCCCCCGGGACCCCAGGGCTGCCTCACCTCCTCACTGTCCGTGGAGCCTCCCCTCCGGCGTCGCCGCGAGCAGCGTGCCTCTCGCCCGCCCCTTCTCACCCCGAAACCCTCCTGTTTTCTTGCCTCAGAGAGAGAAGTCGTCCCACCTGCTCCTCCCAGGAAAAACGAATCAATGGTGATAGAGGTCAGAAGAGTGAGTTTCTGCAAGGGGCACGAGGAACCTTCTGGAAATGTATCTCGCTCTGGGTGGTGGTTACACAGGTGTGCACACATGCAAACAGTCATCCAGATGTACACTTCACACCAGCACACCACCCCTCGATCTAAAAGACGGACGTCACAGAGAGCTCTAGGAGCAGTAGCCGAAATAAATAACTACAGAAACCACAACGGAAGGTTCTGGAGTCAAATGGACCTGCAGCTGAAAACCTGGCTCTAGTTTCTAGCTGTATAATCTTAGACACATTACTTAACCTCTCTGAACCTCACTTTCTTATTGAGGCATAGGCTGCGAGGATTCGAAACGCTACTCAGCACAGGACTGGTTCCTTCTGAGGGCCCTTTGTGTAATCACTTTCATTGTTGTTAAAGCCAGTGGTCCCGGCAAAGACAGGGCGTGGGAGTGGTCCTCCCTGGGTGCGGGCAGTAAGAGGGACGCACTGTCTGTAGAGAATTTAAAGATAAAATTGATGAGGGGCACCTGGGTGGCTCATCTGATTGAGTCCAACTCCTGATTTCGGTTCAGAGTGTAATCTCTTGGTTTGTGAGATCAAGCCCTGCATCGGATTCTGCTGACTTGGGATTCTCTCTCTCTCTCTCTCTCTCTCTCTCTCTCTCTCTCTCTCTCTCCGTTTCTCTCAAAATAAATAAACATTTTTTAAAAAGATAAAATTGGGGGTGCCTGGGTGGCTCAGTTGGTTAAGCCTCCAACTTCGGCTTAGGTCAGATCTCACGTTCGTGGGTTCGAGCCCCGTGTCAGGCTCTGTGCTGACAGCTCAGAACCTGGAGCCTGCTTCCGGTTCTGTGTCTCCTTCTCTCTCTGCCCCTCCCCCTCTCATGCTCTGTCTTTGTATCAAAAATAAATAAAACATTAAAAAAATTTTTTTAAAGATAAAATTGATGAGAAGTTGGCATATAACTATAAATCATGTCAGTATATAAATATAAATCATGTCAATCATGATAAATTCAGGATAAAGTGCTTTGTCCTGAAAATATCTTTTTCTGGTCCAAGTTCTAAACAATTGATGCGGCAACTGTTGAATTTTAATAATCCATACATAAGCTTCGAATCAGCACATTTTAATTTCTTATCCTTTAGTAAACCTATCCTTTGTGGAAGTGAACTTGGAGAGCACTAGCAAGATAGGTGCCCAGTGCACATGAGCTCAGGAGCACACCCTCACCGAGACCAGAAGCCCCTGACAGTTTGGAATCTTGCGCTGCACCAGTCTCTAACCCTGGGGGTGACGGTCCTACACCCCGACAGTAGATGAAAAGCAGCAATGGATGCTGAGTGATTTTAATTGTCTCATTCTATGTGACTCCTTGGAGTTTGGGTTTGTGCTTAATATTTAAAACGGTGAGGGGCACCTGGGTGGCTCAGTCGATTAAGCATATGACTTCAGCTTAGGTCATGATCTCGTGGTCCATGAGTTTGAGCCCCATATCAGTCTCTGTGCTGACAGCTCAGAGCCTGGAGCCTGCTTCAGATTTTGTCTCCCTCTCTCTCTCTGCTCCTCCCCCCGCCTTTCTCCAAAATAAATAAACATTAAAACTGTGAAACAGTGTAAACTGTGGAGGATGGTGTTTTTTGTTTGGTAAGTGAAAACCTTGGCTCATACATGAAAAGTATTTGTTTCATCTTATGATTATTACAGATAATTCTACTGTGTGAGGGAGGGGGTACCCAGTCCATGTGTGGAGTCCCCTAGGCTTGCCTCTGGCTGAAATCCAAGCATTTATAAACAAACACTGCATCTCCTTCCCTGCAGCCCAAGGGACACCCTGCCCTCCTCCTCTCCACCCAGAACCCACAGAGACCGGGACATTTCCGTCTCCGTCTGTCTTCCCCATCGGCTCCTTCCCCAGGACTGCGGCTGGGAGGGCGTTTCCCCCTAGGATGTCCCACTCAATCTGACCCCTATATCAGGTCAGCCTTCTTCCTCCCCGACTGCCCATTCTGGAACCCAGCGCCTTCACTTCAAGGTTTGGAGTACTGGTGGAGATTACGGGGGCCAAAGCCCTCCCCAGACACCCCTTGATGCCACCTGTGATTATCTTTGCCAAATGCCACAATCCAAGCACTTGTGCTCACACCCATCAGCGCCAGTGTCTGGATCATCGGAGATGCCCCCAGATACTGCGGGGGACGAACTAGGCGCCCCACTGCCCACCTCTGCCAGCTCCAGCCACACCTTTGGCTCCCAGGGCGGGCATGCTGTCCTGCTCACCCCTGCGGGGTTTGCCCTCTGCAACATTCTCCTTCTCACACCCCCTCTTTCCACGTCTCTCTGTAAAGGCGCCTCCCCCAGAATGCAGCCTCTCACCTTCGGTCTGAACAAGGATCCCTCCTCAGAATGCCCTGGATTCCCACCTGGTTTCCCTCAGTCATCACGCCCTCTAGGCTTTGTCCCAAGGTCACTCTTGGGTCTCCAGCCCCTACAGAGGGGGCCTCAGAGATGGCTGAATTAAATGAAGTGGATCTGGTTCTTCTAGATCATTGGGCAGGGGCCCAGCAAGTGCCGGCACACAGTAGGTCCAGCCTGCATGGGCTCATCCACCAGGGGCCACCTTCGGACCCCAGGGAAGCAGGCCCTGGGGAGGCCCCTTGTTGCCAAAAGCAAACAGGCCGCCCAGAAGTTTTGCTCTGGGTCACACCCGCCTCTGGATGGCTGCCAGTCTTCCCGCCAGAAACCACAGGCCCAGCCGAAACTGCCCCAAGTCCGGGCCACGGAGCTTCAGAGGACTTGGGGCGGCGCTGCAAAGGGGGTGTCTGCTGAGCTCTTTCTGGATCCACAGCCCCCTGGGGCGGGGGGGCAGGCAGGGGTCGGGCCAGGGCTCCGCAGCAGCAGCTCAGGAAGGCCCCCTTCCTGGGCTGGGAGGAGCCAGAGAGGCCCCTGCCAGCCTGTCACAGGCGCCTGGCACCGGCATTGGCTCTGGCTTTCACACACGGGCGCGTGCGCACGCACACACACACACACACACACACACACACTCACACTCACACTGGCAGGCACCCTCTTGGTGGCCTCCACGGTCTCATCTTCAGGTAAATGGGCTCATCAGTGGGAGGATGAGGATGGGGAGAGAAACAGGAAAGCAGAGACCAGCATGTGTGTGTATCTGTGTGAGCGTGTGCATCTGTGTGTGTGTGTGTGTCTGTGTGTGTATGTGCGTGTGTGTGCCTGGGAGTGACCTCACAGCTGCCGGAACATAAAGACATACAGGTCCTGCCTCCCAGGCTCAAAGCTGGCTCCGTGGGGGACACAGTGACATGAGAGTCACACCACAGACCCACCTTCTGGCCTGCTCCCTCCTCTGCCTCCTCTCAAAGGTAAGGGGGCCCTGGGCCCCAGAACATCCTGCTGACTTGCTTGGTGTGTTGGGGAGGTGTGAAATCACTGCCCAGATCCCCTTACGTTGGGCACAGCCCAGCTTCCCTCCCGGGCGCCCAGAGAGCTGCCTCTGGCCAGCTCTGCTGTGTGACCTCGGGTAAGTCTCTTCTCTCTGAGCCTCAGCTGCCTCCTCCGATAGATGGGCGTAATGAGCAAGAGGCCTTCGCGAAGATCATTTATGGTAATTCCTCACAAGTGCTCAGCCCAGGACCTGGAACGTGGCAGGTGTTGGAAAGAAGGTTGTGACTAGTGGCAGTCCCCAGGGCCCTACAAAGCGGAGGTGGGTGTCCTCATTACAAATAGGGAGACACAACATATAACCTGCTTTGCCTAACTGTGAGCCAGGGTTTGAACTGATGTTGGTGTCTAACTGATCAGAAAAGTTCATAGTGCAGGGGCATCAATGCTGTTGGCGGGGAGGGATGGCCCGCAGACCCTGGCTGAAAGGGGACAGGGAGACACCTCGTGGAATAAGGATCTTCTCTTAGGGGACATTTTTTCAGAAGGTTTATGGAACATTTCCTTGCCTAACATATCCAACAACTTCATAAGGAATTATTATCTGGTTTCAGTCAAGCAAGGCCCAGAGAGGTCAAGCAACTTGACTAACATCACACAGCAAAGAAACAGAGTTAATAGAGAAGTGAAGCCCAGGATAGGCTTGAGTGTGTGCAGAGTAGGGAAAAGTCACTTTTATTTGTGCCTCTCCTGCCTGTGCCTTTCCCCTACCTGGACCAGGGCCACAGCTGCTGAGCCCTCCCATTCCCTCAGCAAATGCTGAGTTCCCGATACCATGGAGGTTGGCCCCACCACAAACCACGATCTCAGCAGGGGGCAAGGCTGAGACCCCGCCGACATCACAATCCCACTGTTCTACTGAAGGGGCCCAGCAGAGAATCACACTTAGGTGGGTGGCTTGGAGACCTGGGGTTCTGGGCCCAGGCTTCTATCAAAGACCAAAACGGAACCATCCCGGACTCACTGTCCAGTGACTGTCCGCTCACCTTCCAGTCTTCCTGGCCCCAGGGAGCCAGGGAGCGTCCTGCACAGGACTCAGGGACCTGGTCGTCACTAACCCAGAAAGCCGCAACGATCCTCAGACCAAGAATCCCGAGGCTTCCGGCCGGCTGTGGGTTCCTGGGCTCAAGCCGGGGATCACAGGCAGGTAGCAGAGACCTGGAAACGGACAAAGTCACGGTGACCAGGAGCTAGCCGTGACCTTTTATCCCTGTCACAATGTCAAGACAGGGGGTCTCCACCCTGTTTTACTCAGGAGGAAACGGCTCCCCCCCCACGAAGCAGTTCAGCGGCGTATAGGTCACACAGCCACTCAGTGGTAGAACTTGGATTTCAGCTCTTCTCTAGAATATTCCGTGTCCAGGGCTCTTCCCCCTGGGGACCGCAGCAAGGGTCTGGAAAAACCACGTGTGCAGGGGGTGGTGAGGCAGGACACAGGGATGGGGGGGACCAGAGAGGTCCTATCTCCCCTTGGCATGCTCCCTTGACTGTCACTGTCTGTCCCAAACAAATGGATAAACTGAGGCAGAGGCTAAGCTGGCAAACAGCCTCCCAAGGAGGAGCGTTAGGAGTGGTAACTAAGAGCCTGGGCCTCGGGTTCCCATGAACCTGGACTCTGGTGATATCACTACACTGCTTTGAGCTCTATTTCCTTGTCTCTACAGTGGGCACAATGCCGCCACCTTATCTCGCAGGGCTAAATGAGATGACACATTATGGCTCAAGGTGACTGTTAGCCATGATCACTGATATTATTAGTGGCCCCTGCTGTGTTTCAGGACCAACACATCTGGCCCTGGCCACGCTTGCCCAGTGGAGACCCAGAGTAGGAACCTGGGTGCAGATCAGAAGATCTGTGGCCTGGCACCCCGGCTTTCAGGAGGGAGGGACCTGAGAGCCAGTTCTGGTCAGATTCCCCACTTCCCAGTAAGCAAGGGAGCCCATCCCCTGGTCTGAAAGGGAACCCCGGAGTTCGACTGATTGCTCGCCAGGTCAATCCTATGAGAATAATTTCTAGATTTATTAAAATGTAGAAGGAGACTCATAAAGTGGGGCCCTAGATACCACAACAGACTTCCAGGGGCTGCTGCTGGTGCTGCCGGCCGAGACCACGCTTTGAGGAGCCAGGAGAGGCCACCTTCTTTAGAATCTCTTCGGTATCACCCAGTCTCCGGCTTGGAATTCCTGCAGAGACGGGGACTCTCTCCCTGTGACGCTCCAGGCCAGAGCTGCACACTTGAATTTGTTACCGGTGCTGCCCTAGCCTGGGATGTGAGGACCACCTGGTTTGGGGACCCCCCCCCCACCCCCGGGCGGGTTGGCCAGTTTAGGGCGGCCCCTGGCGGCCAACGCGTGAGCTGCAGGCCACTGAATGCAGGTTTGCAGGACCGGATGGTGGCAGGGTTTGGGGCAAAGTGGGGACTGGGGCAAAGGAGTCATTGCCTGCTTTGGGGTCACACCAAAGGTAGGAGGTTATTCGTTCGATCTGTGTAAACTGTAAGTCCTCCATTCTCCAGGTAAAGCCCTCTGGTCCTCCAAGGATCCTACTGAACTAAAGATTGGTCCATCACAGAGGGGCCACTGGGAACATCCTTGAGTTATGCCTGCCTCTTGGTCCCCACCTTCAAATGGACACCTGGGGAGACCATGGCATCCAGTTCCTGGTTTGGTTGTGTCTCTGTCCTGAGTGGAGAGGAGCAGCCAGGACACGGGTCGATACCCACCGGGGGGTGGGTCCCTGGGTCTGGCTTTTCCCTATTACAGCATCCTTAAGGAGGGAGCAGGCTCCAAGCTCTGTGGCTAACGCACTGTGACTTTTGGCAAGACCCTTGCCCTCTCTGGAGCTGAGGGTCCCCACCTCTCCATGGCAGGGGGATGAGGCTTAGAACTGGAGCAGAGGTGCCAAAAGCCTAGCTGTGCATCAGAAGCCCCTGGCAGCCTGGTAAAATATGGATTCCAGGGCCCTGCCTCTGGAAGTTCTACTTGCTAAGTCCCCAAGGAGGCCCGCAGACCATTATTTTCCCAAGTTTCCTGGCTGATTTGATAAGTATCCAGTAACATATTCTGGATTGTTCCAACGATCAAAAACATCTATGATATGGTTTGATTTATTTAGCTGTCAAGATAAATATTTGCAGCCTACGTGCTAGAAAACGCGCTGTGCCCTGTCGTTTTAATCCTTTGTGTTGTGGTTTGCCTTTCTGGACGTGTCTAGGGTGGGGCCTCAGCCCTTCCAGGTCGTTCCCAACAGTGATCATCATTGGCTAAATGCACTGAGCACCTACTCCATGCCGGGCTGCGTGCTCAGGGTTTAAACTGCCTCACTTTATGTACCCTTCCAAACAATCCTCTGAGTTAAACACTGTTATTGCCCCCTTTACAAATAGGGAAACTGAGGCTCAGAGAGCTTCAGTAACTTGCCCAAGGTCACTCAGCTAATAAGAGGCAGAGTCAGAACTGGAACTCTAGTCCAAAGTTCTAGCTCATGACCACAATGCCACACTGTCTCTTAGGAAGGAGTGTCAGGAGGTTCAACGCCAGGTCTGTGTGACCCTGGGGCCAAAGTGTGGACCTCTCCCTGCCCTCCTTGAACAGCCATGGCTGAGTGACATCTCTGTCTCTGCAGGTGTGTGCCCAGCTGTGCCCAACACCGTGTGTCTGCCCCTGGCCACCACCCCGATGCCCACCGGGGGCGCCCCTGGTGCTGGACGGCTGCCGCTGTTGCCGGGTATGTGCCCGGCGGCTGGGGGAGCCCTGCGACCATCTCCATGTCTGCGACCCCAGCCAGGGCCTGATCTGCCAGCCCGGGGCGGGCCCTGGTGGCCGAGGGGCCGTGTGCCTCTGTAAGCAGGTTTGCGGGACTGATGGTGGCTGTGTTTGGGAGGGTCGAGGCTGGGGGGACCTGAGCCAAAGAGAAGCTCTTCTCTCTCTCTCTGCTTACGTCAAGCTCACCCCGTTCTTGCCAAACCTGGTGACCCGCGGTTCCCTGGGCCCTTCCTCTGCTCCCCCCACAGCCTTGTCTCTGAGCTAACCATGCCCTCCACCTGAGCAGCTCCCCCCCATTCCTACCTGTCCAAGTCACAACCCACTGTCAAAGGTGAGCTCAAACATTCCTCTCCTGAGAAGCCCTCCCAGATTATTCAAACCAGACGTCACTATCCTTTCTCGCGACCTTCACACCCTTTTGGGAAAATAAAAGTTTAGCTGCTTATGTAGGGCAGACTGCAGGTCAGGCAGCGTGCTGAAACTTGCCACGTAATGCTCACATAAATCACATAATCCTCACAACGATCCTATGTGGTAAGTACTTTCAGACCCATTTCAGAGATGAGCAAACTGAGGTTCAGCAATAGTAACTGGCAAGATTACTGTTACACAGCTTGGGACCAGGTCACACAGGCTCTAAAGCAACATTTTGTTCTGTCTTCCTCCCGGATTGGGAGCCCTTGGGCTATCATTTGAGTCATGAGTTTGCCATTTACTAGAGACCCTGAGCATGTTACATCTCAGCCTTTTAGGCCTTGGTGTCCTCCGGCGCTTTAGACCAGAGTTTCTCAACTTTACTCTTTGGGGCCAGATTATTGTTTGTTATAATTCTTGGGTGGGGGGGGCGGCTGTCCTGTACATGGTAGGACATTTCGCAGCCTCCCTGGGCTCTGCTCACTGGATGCCGGCAGCGTGTCCCCCCCACCCCCAGGCCATGACAGTGTCTCAGACACTGCCAAGTGTCCCCTGGGGAACAAAATCATCTCCATTTGAGACCCACTGCCTTAGAGAAACAGAAAAATGCGAGGGTGTTCTTTTTTCTTTTCTTAATAAGTCTTGTAGAGCAATCAACCTCTTTCGTCTGTTTGCATGAATCATTTTAAGAAAACAGCGAGAGAGGGGCCCATGAATCATTGATAATGAGTCCGCGTGTAGAACAAAACAAGGCTAAGGAAAAGCAACAAGACTGAAAGACATGAAGTTATCAATACTAAACCTTCGTTAAATGCTTTTTATGATCGGGGGAGCATAATCACGGGAAAGTAGCGATTTGTTTGATGGACTCATAGATGATCGCTAAAGGGAAAAATGAGAGAAGTAACACTGAGCTCACCAGGCCGTTGTCTCCATTGGCCAGGACACGTGGAGAGCCCTTGGCAAAACTTTACTTCTTGAACATTCGCATAGCGCTTACCATGCATGAGACACTAAGGGTTTCACAAATATCACCTCATTTAATCTCACAACAGTCATATGAGGTTGGTCCTGATGTCATCCGCATTTTATAAATGGGGGAGGGGCGCTGGGTGGCTCAGTCGATCAAGCATTAGACTTTGGCTCAGGTCATGATCTCACGGTTCATGGGTTTGAGCCCCATGTCGGGTTCTGTGCTGACAGCTCAGAGCCTGGAGCCTGTTTCAGATTCTCTGTCTCCCTCTCTCTCTGCCCCTCCCCCATTCATGCTCTGTCTCTCTCTGTCTCAAAAATAAACTATCAAAAAAAATTTTTTTAATAAATGGGGGGAAAAACAGGCACAGAGAGGTTAGGCGGCTTCCCCAGGGTCACACAGCTCATGAGGAGCTGAGCTGGGATTTGAACTCAGGGAAGTAGCTGCACACTCTTCTTTTCCATCACTCTGCTGCCCGACACTCGGCATATGATTAGTACATATTGGCTGTTATCATCACTAAGTTTAGTAAGGGACTTTTCTTAGTCCATCTTGATTCAGACTTCAAACAGCTGGAGGTTAAAAAATGTATTTTTAAAGCCTTTGCTTCTTCCTACAACTCCCAGTGCTGGGCGGGCAGCCTAGTGGGTGTCCATGAACCAGATTTGGAGGTGGCGAACCCCGCAGGTGAGCCAGAGCCAGGTAAGACCTCACAGAGGCCGAGTCCAGGTCTCAGCGCTGGAGGGATTATGCTGCCAACAGTCAGTTCCTCGCTGGGCAGACCTCGGACGGCCGACTCCGGTCTGCGTGCGTGTCCTTCGTAAGCCCGGATCCGCACACCCCAAGCGTCAGTCTCCGCAGCCCAGCCGAGGGCATCACCCCCGTTCCTGTGGCTTGAGTTCCAAGCCCTGCAGTCATCCCTGACGTCTCTCATCTTTGCACAACCCGCATACTTCCCACCAGCAAAGTCTTCAGGATGTTTCTAGAACCTGAAATTCTCGTCCCTTCCCAGTCCGGCCACTCCTACCAGCCCGGTCTGAGCCCCATCATCACGTGCTGGATGTTGTGGGGGCTGCAGAACGGTCCCCCTGCTTCTGGCCTTGCCTTTAGTCTGTTCCCGACGCAGCAGCCACAGGGCCCCTTTCAATACAACAGCAGAGCACATCCCTCCTCAGCCTCAAGGCCTCTCAGAGCATCCCACCTCCTCCGAGTAAAAGCCAAGGTCCTCCCAGGGGCTATGAGACCCCACAGGGTCCTGTTCCTACTTTCTCTCTGACTCCACCTAACCCCTTCTCTCCCTCTCCCTCTTTGCTTAGCCACACTGTCCTATTTTGTTCCTTAAATATCCCAGGGGGGCTCCTACCTCAGGGCCTTTGCACTGGCTGTTTGCTTTACCAGTGTTCTTTCCCCCCAGATACATGCTTGGCAAGTTCCTGCACCTCCTTCACATCTTCACTCAAATATCACCCTTTTGGAGAGGACTTCCTCAGTCACCACTTTCAACACCCCTTTCCTGAACCCTTCCCTCCGTTATTTTACTGGCTCTAATCACCATCTGACATCATAAATGCTACTTGCTTATTGTGTTTGTTTCCCTAGAGTGAAAGCTCCAGTGAAGGCAGGATGTTTGCCTGTTCTAATCATTGCTATATCACAAGAACCCAGAACAGTGCCTGATGCATAGTAGGCACCCAATAAATAAGTGTTTGATGAGTGAATGATAGTGATGATTCCAGAGAAGCTAGCGGGAACGGGCACTGTTTATTGAGCATGTCCTGTGAGCATGCGCTTTGTATACTTGATTTCATTCTACCCTTAATAATGAGGTAGGTCCTATTATTAAACCTATTTTGCAGATGAAGGAACTGGGGCTCAGAGAGGGTAAGTCACCTGCCTGAGGTCACACAGTATGCAAGTGGCTGAAGGTAAACAAACAAACAAACAAACAAACCCTGTCATTCCTCCTCCGGTAAGGGACTCTCAGAGGGAAAGAAGGACGCAGAAATCACCAGATAATAAGGCTGGGCTCTGAAGTTTTTTTTCTTTAGTTGTTAATTGTTTATTTATTTATTTAGAGAGAAAGAGCATGAGGTGGGGAGTAGGGGCAGTGGGGAGGGGCAGAGAGCAAGGGGGAGAGAATCCCAAGCAGGCTCCATGCTGTCAGTGCAGAGCTGGGCCCGGGGCTCAATCTCATAAACCATGAGATCATGACCTGAGCCAAAATCAAGAGTCAGCTGCTTACCGACTGAGCCTCCGGGCACTCCGGGCATTAAAGGTATTTGAGGGAGGTTGCTGGACAAGAGGGTATTGGAAAGGCCTGGAGGAGGCAACTCTGTGTGTATAAGGGGGGGTGGGGATCCAAGGACAAGTAAGTTGGAGGCACCTCCTGTGTTTGAGACCAAAGAGGGTGCACACAGACCCCAGCGCAGAGGGTGGCTGCCCAGGGACCATGGCCCCCGCCCCAAGCGGCTCTGAGCTGGAGGACCCAGGAGGAGTGCCAGGAAACCTTGCTAAAATTATCACCACTCCGCGGACTTTCCTAAACAATCCCTCTGTTTACCAGTCATCCCAGCGACCAGGAGGCCCCAGGGCTGTGGCATCAGGAGCCTGGTGGGAGACCCAGGCTTGGCCAGGCTTAGGGTGCAGATTAAGGCCCAGCTGCCCCCTACAGTTTCCAGGAAACCTGCGGCCACATGATACAGGCCAAGAGGCCAGGGGCTTGGAGCCAAAGGGCTGTGGCTTGGAAGGAGCAGGGAGAGAGGTGGCGCCCTCCTGTGGTCCTCAGAGGAACTGCGCCCCTCGCTCGCATCCACCTGCTACGTTCCAGACTTGGGGCGAAACGCTTTAAGTACACTGGCTCTTTCAGTCCTCAGGGCCCTGCGAGCAGGGGACGGTGGCTCAGAGAGCTGCAGTAACTTGCCTCAGTTTCCACAGCTAGAAAGTGGGAGCAGGGGCAGCCCTCCGCATCTGTGTGGTCCCCAAATTCCTGCCTCATAGGCTTACCAGAGGTTTCTCTTTGAAGTCCTGGGAAAACCTGCCTTCCGGCAAATCCTTCCCCAGAACCTCCTGACTCCTCCAGGCTTTCTGCGCTCCCTCAAGGCAAGGACTGTGTCTTAGTCTTGTCTAGGGGCCCAGGGATGGCACGCTCCATATCTCTGGAATTTATAGGGAGCTGAACTCTTTTATCAGTGTCTCTCACATGCTGGGCCTTGCACCAGGCATCGCGAAGGGCATTTGCTGAGGGCCTGTGTGCCCGGTCCATGCGCTGAGGCAGCCTGGGGGCGGGGGTGTGCCAGCAGGAGCCCTCCCAGCCCCAGGCCTCAAGCAGGGGGGTGGGAATAACATTCAAAGAGTGTTTCTTGAACACCTACTGTATGCCTAGCACTGTGCTAGATTTTTGTACGTATTATCTCATGTAACTGATGGTCCTGAGCTGTTCTCATCAATGCTATTGTTCAGGTGACTCAGATAAGTTAAGTAACTTATCCAAAGTCACACAGCCAGGAGTTAAGCCCTGGCCTAATCGGGGTGACTACAACATAGCAGGAGTGCAATGAAACTTTGTCGCAGAAACCCTCGTTGTGTATGTAAGCTATATATTATTAATATATAGTAATTATATCAATAGTAACAACAGAGCAGCTAGGATCGATCGAAGATCTCTTTTGTGTTGGATTCATTACATATATCATTTCATTTTGTCTATACCTCAACCCTGTGAAATCATTATAACCCATTTTACAGGTGAGGAAACTGAGGCAAGAAGTGAACTGGCTTGGCCCAGGTCCATAGCTAATTAAGCAGAGTGGGGCTCAGGCCAGGCCAGTGCCCCCACATCCCCTGTGTCAGGATGCAGTACGCCACGCCGTGTTCTTGCCGGCGCCAGGGCAGGCTGGCAGTGGGGATGGGGTTCATGGATCCCGGGCTGGAGCCCCTTGGCAGTGTCCAGACCCCGTAAGGGCACCGCTCCGCATGCAGCAGGATCTGGGCCAGCTCTGCAGAGAGACCACGTGCGGGATGTGGCAGGCATGGGCTTGCCCAGGGAAAAGTTGGGGGTCACGGATGGGGGTGTGGTTTCTCCTCTGCAGGGGGAGAGGATGACGGGAGCTGTGAGGTGAACGGCCGCCTGTACCGAGATGGGGAGACCTTCCAGCCCCACTGCAGCGTCCGCTGCCGCTGTGAGGACGGTGGCTTCACCTGTGTGCCACTGTGCAGTGATGACGTCCGGCTGCCCAGCTGGGACTGCCCGCGTCCCAGGAGGGTTGAGGTCCCCGGCAAGTGCTGCCCTGAGTGGGTGTGTGACCAGGGAGGGGGGCTGGGGGTCCAGCCCCTCCCAGCCCAAGGTGAGTGCAGGGTTGGCCCAGGCCAGGGGCAGGGCCACCTGGGGGCGGGGCGAGGGCGGAGCTTCTCAGGAGCCAGGACCTTGGGCAGGTCAAAGCACAACTGAGAACTGGGAGGGGGTAGGGGCTGAGGAACCTCTTTAAAACTAACAAAACATGAAGTTGTATAATTTTAAATCATAAATAATGAAAAATAAAAATTGGTGACAGAGTGGAGAAGGGAAGGGAGGGCTAAGATACTTGAGCCAAATGCTCACATTTCATAGCAAAAGTTTGCTATTATGACATATGCTATTATTATGGTTCTAATATACTGATACGCATTGTAATATATTTACATATCATTTAAATATTATATAATATTATTAACGTGTAATTATCTGGGCTAATCCAAAGAGGAACTCAGAACTGACCCAGGCAAGGGAGTTGCCTCTGGGACGTGGGCTTAGGGATGGGTAGAGGTGGAGGAAAGACAGTTACCTCGTGCCTTAAACTCTTTAGTTTTAGAGATTTTGTTATTGCTACATCACTGAGTTGTTATGATTGTTATATGAACGTGATGTGTTTAGAGAAAAGCAGCTGAAAAAGAAGGCATTGGTCCATTGGCGATGGTAGCACACAGAGTAGAGCATGGGGGGGCTCCGCATGGAGCCTGCCCGGGTTCTGAGCTCACCTTCACGATTTCCTAGCTGTGGGACTCTGAGAAAGTTGCTCAACTTCTCTGTGCCTCAGTTCCTCCAACTGTAAAATGAGAGTAAGGGCATCCACCTCGCAGAGTTGTCGTGACACCGGACGATGAAACACAAGGGAAGTAGACAGGGCTGTGCCTCGCACGCCGTGTCCCATCCGTGGTGGCGTAATTACCCCTATGATGGAACAGGACTCATCCGCTTAAACACACAGCAGGATGCCAGCGGGCTCATCTTCCGTATGAAGAGCAGGTTAGGGCCTGTCTATGCAATTCGATCTCCGTTATGTGGGTACGTGTGTGTGCGCACTGCACACAGGGGCATAGCACGCGGGGTTTCTCAGCTTCCGCACTAGTGACACGTGGGCTGGGTGATTCTCAGTCGGGCGGGAGCTGATGGGATGTTTGGGGGCATCCTGGCTAGATTCCAGTACTCTCACTCCCAGTTGTGACCCCCAAAATGTCTCTGGACATTGCCAAATGTCCCTGGGCGGGGGGCAAAATCACCCCAGTTGAGAACCAGTGGGTTAAAAAGGACCAGAGCAAAGGACACCAAAACATCAGAGCAGAATCAGATGTGAGAGGAGGAAAAGTTAGACGGTGGTGAGTCCGCCATCTTGTTCCAGGTACAGCCTGGGAACCTCTAGCCTCTTTGCTCCCGGGTCCCGGCATCGCTACCCGCAGGCCACGACCCCTTCCTGTTTCCTGTAAGATGCCACAGGGGGGAGTGGCACAGAAACGAGAAACCCGCCACCCCCCCCCCCCCCCCGGCCAGTACCATCATAGCTGCCTAGTAACCCACGCATACGGTGCCTACCAGCAGGGGCACTGTGCTGAGCGCCCTCCCCTGCATTGTTTTATTTAGCCCTAACAATCGACCGGTACAAAGTTTACATAGGAAGAGACCGAGGTCCGGAGAGGTTAAGCAACGTGACCCAGAGGGCGCCGCTAGCAGTTGGGTTGACTTGGCTGCCAGGCCCTGACCTCGCAGGGCTGACCCTTCTTTCTTCCCCCTCTCAGGTCCCCAGTTTTCCGGCATCCCCTGCCCGGAATGGAGCACGGCCTGGGGCCCCTGCTCAACCACCTGCGGGCTGGGCGTGGCCACCCGGGTGTCCAACCAGAACCGCCTCTGCCGCCTGGAGACCCAGCGCCGCCTGTGCCTGCGTGCGCCCTGCCCCCCTGCCGGCGGCCCGCGGAACAGTGCCTTTTAGACCCGAGCTGGGAACGGAGGCTCGGTGCCCACGCTGCCCAGCTGGCAGCCCTGAGCCTGGACCCTGAGCAGACGGCGGATGGCCCCTCCCCTCCCCCTTGACTGGGGCACCGGCATCCAGGCCCTGGGGGACAGGAATGTTCATAAGCCATCGGTCCATCTGGACCCTGAGATAGAGCTGGGATGTGTGCCCCAGTCTCCTGTCCTCTACCTCACAGCCTAGGGGGCTGGCCAAGGTCTCCGGGGTCTTCTGGTCGGTTCCCAGCCTCCACGAAGCCTTTCCCACACATATGCATGGCAGGCTGTCTGCAGATAAGGTGACCAGCTGTCCCTTCATCATCAGGCCAAGGCAGGTGCTGGGCTGGACTGGCTATTTTTCTGGGGGTGGTGAAGAGGGGCACACAGATATTCTGAGTCCCCTGCTCCCTTTCCTGGAGTGTACACAAAAACGTGCCCAGATACATGTCTATGCAAGAACTTGTAGGTCCGGCTTGTGCCGTCTGAGAAAGTCCTCCCCACCCAAGGGCAGAATTCAGAGGCTGCGTTCTTTGTGAAAATCGCAAGGTGAAATCACACTGTCTTGAAGAAAGTCAGAAAACAGGTCTGAAAGGGATATGTTAAACCCAACTTACATTCATAAGAATGAACCTTCCGCGAGCACCTGCAATGTGCCAGGCCCTGAGCTAGACACTTTATATAGCGGTTGGTGCTTCCCAACATTTAAGACCAGAGAAAATCAGGGGAGAATGAAGGCCATCCCCCCCGGGGACTGGGGAACACGGCCTGAAATAAACCCAGCCGAGTGTGAAATTGTTTGAAGTCTCATGTTTTATTGTTGTTGTTGTTGTTTTTATAAACCTACATATAAATTTTCTTTCCTCCTCTATGATCTACATCTGTGAGTTTAGAAAGAAAAACTGTGTTCTCCTCACACTCCAACCAGGGCATTAGAAAATGCTCTCATATTTAAACCGGGGTTTCTTTTTATTAAACTAATTTTATCGAGGCATGGCTTACACATAGTGAAACACACAGGTCCTAACATATGGTTTGATGGGTCTTTAAAACGTACACGCCTGTGTAATCAATACCTCCATCAAGGTACAAAACATTTCCATTATCTCAGGAACTTTCCTAGAGCCCTCTCCGTGTCATCCCCTCCCCCTTCCCGGCCTTCCCCTCCCCTTTTCTGGTCATACCCTCCACCTCTGAAGGCAGCCCCTGTTCTGAGTTCCAGCACCTTAGATGACAGACAGCCAGCCGCCTGTTCTTGAACCTCACATAAACAGAATCCCGCAGTCGGTGTTGTTTTGTGAATGACTTCTTTCACTTGGCACCAGCTGTTAGGATGCAGGGTTTGAGGGGTGAGCAGAGCCCCCCGGGAGGTACATGACCTGCCTCTCCCCCTCGGCAAGCTGCCCCCAGCACTTTACACAGGTACCACCTCCTCCAAGACCCCCAGATAGAATCACAGGCAGCATCTGAGCCACAGAATCCTTACAGAATATAACGAAGTCACTTCGCAGGTGAGAAAGCTGCTTGGGAGAGTGATCTGTCCAAAAGCTGGTCTGCAGCTGGGGAGCGACCATGCCAAGTTCACCTGACCTGAGACTGGGTTGATGCTCTCTTACCGGCTGAGAGTTTCAAGGGTTCAGGCTCCACAAGGGTAAGCTCTGAACACAGTGCCGGGGGAAATTCGGAGAATATCGCTAGGAACAGTGAGAGCGAAGATGAGGACGACAGACGTGTGTGGAATGATTCCCCCTGTGGGGCCCTTGCTTCCGGGCACTTTACCCACCACGGCATGTTGCCCTTGGGACATCCCTAAAGGAGAGTGCTATTGATAATTCCATTTTAGAGATGGGTAAACTGAGACCCAGAATAATGAGTGAGTTGTCCTAGGATTGTGGTGCTGGGCCCTGGGCCATCTGGCTGCAAGGTCTGTGACCTCACTACCAGGCAGCTGTGAACAGAGTGGCACAGCCTGGACGTGGCCACCTGGCCCAGCCCAGCTCTGCCGTTTCCTGGTGCGATCTCAGGCAAGGGACCTAGCTTCTTTGCACCTCAGCGTCCTCTTCTCTAAAAGGGGCATGATAGCAGTGCTTTACACGGAGGGTTGTTGAGTATTCTGTGATTGAAATAACAGGTTTTTTTTTTTTTTTTTTTTGCTATCAGTCTCTTGACTTGCTTTAGTGTTTTCATCTGTAACATGGGCATAAAGAGCAGGATCCCTGTGTTGGTGAGTTCCCATATTAGGTCACAGCAGTTCCTCTGTGTTCACCTGATATATAAGCTATTGTTCTTATCGTCCTGCCTCCACGATTCGGCAAGTCGGAGAAAGATATGAGGCAAAGGCTGGAATTTTCTTGTTTGTAAAGAAGAGGAGGTTGTTTTGGGGGTGCAGGTCACAGGTGAAAATCAGACTAACCCCCACTGAAACTCACAGCTCTGCTGGAAGCCATTTCTGATGTAAGGTGGTTTGCAAGACGAGGGGCCTCCCGCTGTCAGATGGCAACTGACGTCTACACCCACTGAACTTTTGCTGGAGCACCAACCCCCAAGGCACCTGGCTGACTGGTATCAGACCTGGTATCAGAACTTATAGGAGTTTCTTCTTTTGCGATTATAGGAGCAAATACTACATTTCTCCAGAAACCTGTTTTTCTTCCCCTTGAGAAAAAAAGCTATTGGCCCCTGCTCACAAAGGAACTAACTTTTGCCGTTGCCATGCTAAAAACATTGCCTTGTATTTGAATGCTAAAGATCCCTTCCTTCCCCAAGTGATAAGCATCTAGTCTCCTACTTCGATCACTATTGATAAATATTATGCATGAGTCTTCTACCAATCTATGTTCTAGGAAATTTTTACCTACCAAAGAATCTGTCGTCAGAAATCATTGTCTAAGGCAATTGCCACTCCTGTTTTGTACCCCACACATTTTTTCAATAAATAAAGCTGACTCTCCAGTCAGTGCAGAGATGCCTGCCCGACGAGCAGAAAGAAGCCGAGGCTCTCTGGCTCCCTTTCACCGACACCATCCATCCTTCAGGGAGCCCTGGACCTGCTGGAGCGGGACTCTGGCACAGCTGGGGGCTCTGGGGCCCGCCGTTCCCCGTCACACTCACCCTTCTAATACCCATGCTGTTGCAGGTAAGAGCCGTGCATGCCTTCTCATCCCGGCGTGGTGTTCCCTTGCACTAAGATACTGCATGTTCTCCACCAATTCTATGCCTCATGGGTAGTTTCCGGTGGGGGCCATTACAAATAGGGTGTCATGAACATTCTAGCCCGTGTCTTCTGCTGGATCCTGAATGCTTCTGTAGGATCAACATTCAAGAGTGGAATTTCTGGGGTCTACACTCTTCTTCCTGGGTCAGATCACCTCCCGGTATGATGGAGCTCTCTACACAATAAGTACTCAGTAAGGACTTATTGCATAAATAATAAAAGAGCTGGGGCGCCTGGGCAGCTCAGCCAGTTAAGTGTCCTGACTCTTGATTTCGGTTCAGGTCATGATCTCACGGTTCATGAATTTGAGCCCCGCATCAGGCTCTGCACTGACAGTGTGCAGAACCTGCTTGGGATTATCTCTCTCTGCTCCTCCCCTGTTTGTGTTCAATCTCTCTCTCTCTCTCAAAATAAATTAGTGAACTTTAAAAAGTAATGATAAAAGAGCTAGTATTTAGTGAATTCTAACCACATACAAGACTCCGCTCCACGCATCTTCTAAGTAATCTCTCACCTGACCCTCATAATAACCATTTGAAGTAAAATTATGCCCATTTCACAGACAGAGAAACTGAGATGGCAAATTGAAGAAACAGCCCCAAGTTCACAGGGTTCACAGTTGGCAGAACCAGGACTCAAAACCCAGAGAGTCCTGCTTGAGAGCCCATGCCCTTGGCCTTCAGGCTCCCCTGTGAGCAGTCGCCGCAGTGTTCAGGGGTGAGGCACATGGGCCCGGGACAGGCAGCTGTGGGCACGGGAAGGAGGGAGCAGGCGGGAGAATCAGCAGGGCCTGGCGCTGCTTGTGAGATTTGGTTCGGAGGATGGACATGAGCAGCCCGGGAACTAAGATACCCAGCACATCCCTGGGCTTTGTGCTGGTGGACGGCGGGGCGGAGCGGCCCCCGGCAGAAGCCCGGGAGAGAGGTGGGGACCCTACAGGTGGCGGATGAGGGGGTGTCCTCCATGTCTTCAGTTCGAGGAGGCAGTGGCCACCTAGGACAGTGGGGCTGGAGGCAGCTGGAGACCAGAGAGGATCGAAGATCATAGACAGACAAGAGACAAGAGTTCAGGTCGGGAATCTGAGTCGCTTGCACAGAGCAGTAGATGAAATACATTTCATTATGGAAATACGGACAAGGATGCGGGTGTGCTGTGTGCATAAACTCTTATCGCCCCGTCCTCTCCACTGCTCCCCAGCCAGGGCTGCCACCCTCTCTGCCCCGATGACCGCACAACCTCTCCTTGCTCCGCCGACCCCGCCCTGCTCCTTACGGTGTGTGCCAGAGGAATCCTGTCCAAACCAAGCCAGACCATGCGCCCCTTCTCACCTGAGAACATCTAAAGGCTCCTCACACCCTGCAGCACCCCACACTGCGCCCCAGTCACCTGTCCGCCCGCACCCTCAATTACTCTCCCCTTTGCTCCTGCGGCTCTGACCTCAGCGTCCTCCCGGCTGTTTCTCGAACATGCCACACACGCTCCCACCTCAGGACCTTTGCACTGTCTGTTCCCTATGCCTGACATCATCTTCCCCCAGGAATCCCCATGGCTAATCCCCTCACTCTCTTTCAAGTTTGAGTCACAAAGTAAACACTTTACAGAGAACCTATCTCAGCCACCTTGTTCCATCCCCCTGGCGCACGTAGCACTTACCACATTTTAACACATACCTGACTTGTTTGTAACATTTATTATTTTTGCCTGATTCCACAAGTGCTGGCTGAGACTTAATTTTTCTGCTTTATTTCCTGGATTCCCGGACTTAGAACAGTACCGAGGACAGAACCTGGCTTGGTCCTTCTTGAATGAATGAAATAACATACCTTCATTCCGCGTTTTGAAAAAGGGATTTAATGGGGGCTTAGAAAAGGAAATACGTCATCGTTGTCAAGTGGGAGTGGCTTCCCAGTTGACAGTGATTTCCCAGCGGCCATGTTTGGGGGGGGTCAGCGTTCACCCCATCCCTGCCCAATATTCATCCTCAGTAGCTCTCAAAGTGTGGTGCCTAGACCAGAAGCAGGAGCATCACCTGGGAACTGGTTAGAAATGCAAATATCTTGTGTCCTATTCCAGAGCCACAGAAACTCTTGAGATGGGGCCCAGAAGTCGGTGTTTTTATAAGTCCTCCACCTCATTAAAACTGTGTAAGGTTGGGGCGCCTGGGTGGCTCACTCGGCTAGGCCTCCGACTTTGGCTCAGGTCATGATCTCATGGTTCGTGGGTTCGAGCTCCGTGTTGGGCTCTGTGCTGACAGCTAGCTCAGAGCCTGGAGCCTGCTTCGGATTTTGTGTCTCCCTCTCTCTCTGGCTCTCCCCTGCTCACACTACTCCAAAGATAAATAAAACATTTTTAAAAACCTAAAAACTGTGTAAGGTTAATCAAGTGTGGCTCCGAGGGAGATGGCAGAAGACGGTGGTGCGCTGCTGCCCCCTTGTGGCATTCACGCGCACGACCGGCCGAGATGCTCGGCGGGGAGGAGCCCTCCAAGGCGGGAGAGCAAGGGCGTCTCAGCACCGGAAGGGCCTTGCCCGAAGGCAGTGTAGAAGCGGCATTCTTTACTATTTGTACCAGTGCCACGGTTTTCTTGACTCTAAATACTACACAGATGCCTCTGAGGACCCCTGCACCGCCCTGAGCGAGAGCACCTTGATCTACCCCACCCTCTCCACGACTCCGGGTCCCTTGCCTACAATCCAGCCCTCTTCTACAATCCAGCTCCCTCCTCCCAGCGGCCAGACTGTGCAGCGGGGAGGCTGCTTGTCGCGCACAGTTATGGTTAAGTCACTCTGTTTAAACCCCTCCGAGGCTAGGAGCTGCCCTCCGGCTTTGGTCCAGACGCCTTCCCTGACTCACCGGGTCCTGCTGTGTCTTCCAGCCTCCTCGGCGCCACGACCACACTGGGGCTCCCACCCCCGGCCGGCCGGCCAGAATACTATCTTCTCCACGTCTTCACCTGGGTGACCCCCGATTATTCTCCACGGTCACAGCTACCGTGTCTCCCTGAGGTCAGCCCTCCCCTTGTGCGCTGGCTCCCACCCCTCTTGCCTTCTGGGGTGATGTACAGAGAAGCCCCCCTTTCCACTCCCACATCTTCCCACTTCTCGATCTCGTCCAGATCATTCCCGCAGACATACACGGGTGTTGTATACTCCACCAACAAGAGGTGGGGTGTCCTCTTCAAGGGGCAACTCCAGGAGCCTCACTGGGGTCTCACAAGCCTCTCCGGGACTACAATGTCTTCTAGGATCCCAGCCGCATTCTCAGCAACAGGGTCGTGATTTAGCTGATTTTCAAGAACTTTGTCCTCTTCTGCTATGATTAATTATAACATGGGGGAGGGGGGACCCAAGAACAGGAGCCCACGCCTCTTGGACACCCCGAAGTTGGCCAATGAGCATAGTTGTGAGTGGTCCCTTCACACTGGTCTGGTTCTTATCTGTGGCCCATTTACTGCCTCCTGGCCCCTCACCACTGGCTTTCATAACAGTATTCTCAATCTCACTGTTGCTAGGTCTTTCTATCCACCTCGGTCGGAAGGGAGACATCAGCATGACCTGCGTCAGCAGCTTCTCCGCAGCCCTGAAGCCAGCAGGCAGGCCGGCACGGGTGGGTGACTTTGACTTTCACCTTCTCTTCCCTTCAAGGACTGGACCTCCATGTCCTGATAGCCCTCTTGCATCCCCCAGACCTGGAGACATCCCATTCCTATCCCACTGCCCTCCTGTCCTCTCTTGATCCCTGCTCTGTGCCCCACGCTCACCCCATCCAAGCCCAAGGTTTTGGGACCATAGCAGCCACACTGTCTCATCGCTTACTCCAGATGGCCAGTCTGGGGGCCTGATGGGAAGGCTCCCCCGGGGCTATTCACTCAGCAGATTTCTGAGCTATCTCAGTCCGATCTCCCAAAGAAATCTCCATTTATTGTAAAATCTCATGTCAACATTCATATTTGTAATGTGTCCTTAATCACTGAGGTGTATATACGGGTCTTCATCATATTACTACGTATGCCCTGACACAGGTCTTTATTAAGTTGGATAAACCAGCTTCCAGTGGTAAGTAGGTCCCAAATTGGGAGTGTTCTTCCTGGGGAAGGAATATTTTAATGCCGACCATGTTTAGATTTACTGGCCTGTGTGATAATAAAGAGGAGATCAAATGTAGCCAGTTGTATTCGAGTTTTAAAAGGCTTTAAAGACAAGGCACCCCTTTGTCGCCCGCATCTAGGGGCAGGCCACTCCACCACCGTGACCCAGCTATGGCACATCGCTGCTTGCTGGCTAAACCCCAAAGTCTGTTTCTCAGTTATGTAACATTCCTATTAGGTCCTCTGGTGGCTGTTCCCCTCCACAAAATGATTAAGAGAGTCAGGCTCCTTCAGTCTCACGGCTCCACCCCATCCCCACCTTATCGGCGTCCGGAATAGCACGCACGGTCAGGTAGGCGGTTCAGCCATCCCATGAAATGCCTCAAGAATGTTTCTGGAAAGTCTGGGATCAGTGGGGAACAACTGCCATCATTTTGACTCAAGTAGCCAAATGGTGACAGGGTAAGCTTTCAATTGCCAGAGGCTACGTCTGCCCCCCTGAGAAGAGGCTGCCTGAAAAACGAAGTCACACAGAGCCAAGTAATTAAGAGAAACAGATACCAGGCAATAGGGTATGGACTGCTGGGTCCAGCCATGCCTGAAGTTACACATCCTTAAACACTTCAGTTACGTGAACCAATAAACTCCATTTCTATTTAAACCAGTCAGAGTTGGGTTCTATCACTTGAATTAAAAGAGTCTTGACAAATATAATTGTGTCTGGTAGTGGAATTACCCATCTATTCTTGACTTTTCTGTTGGGCTTTGCTCCCTAGAAGCCAAGTATACTTCTGATTCATCCTTGTGTCCCTGAAGCCAGCGCAGGACCTGGCACCTGGTAGGTATTTACCACATGCCGGCTGAATGGTGACAGACTTGGGTTCTAGCCCCGATTCCACCTCCGGTTTGTGACCTTGAGCATTGACTTCTCCTTTCCAAGCCCAGTTTCCAACTGTAACGAACATGGTCATTTTTGCCCTGCGCTGCTTGAGGGCTGTGGTGCGGACCAGAGAGGTCCAGGCTGATGAAAGTGCCTGGCAGACTCTAAACCTCTACATACATGCGAGCTATAATTGTATTTTCAAGGATGTACATTTTGTCCTAATTTCACCAGCCCCCGACAGACTGTGGGTTCTTGGGACACAAAGCAGACAGCATGTTGGAAGAACAGAAGGAAGATCTGAGAAGAGCAGCCTCTGCTGCCCCCAGCACCACCTCCATCCACACCAGCCTTGATGCACCTGCGGGGGAGACCAGCAAGATGGACCCCTGGTGGCCGGCACCTGGCCCCCCCATGGATATCGCTGAGACCAGGCATCCCAGTGTCTCCTTAAATTTGAGTCCTTATAAGTAATATGATAATGGGACAGAGGCTGGCTGGTTGCTCTCCAAACTGTCTCTCTTTTCCTCCTGGGCACCCAGAGAGAGACCATACCTTCTGGCCTGGGGACTGAAGTCTGGTTGTGAGATAGGATTCCAGATCTGAACCATAAACCCCCCTTACAATCCTCCACACTCGCTCTCTGCCCTGGTCCACTGGTCCCATGCAGAGGACCCAGTGGAGGACTCCAAGGGTTTTTTAAAAATGTGTATTTATTTTGAGAGAGAGTGAGTGAGCAAGCAGGGAAAGGGCAGAGAGAGAGGAAGAGAATCCCAGGCAGGCTCCGCATTGTCAGCACAGAGCTCGTGTGGGGCTTGAACCCAGGAACCATGAAATTATGACCTGAGCCGAAACCAAGAGTCAGACCCTTCCCTGACTGAGCCGCCTGGGCGCCCCTAGAACATTGTTCTTTTTTTTCCCTTGTTATTTATTTATTTATTTATTTAGAGAAACAGAGAGAGACAGCAGGAGCAGGGGAGGGTCAGAGAGAGAGGGAGGCACAGAATCTAAAATAGGATCCAGGCTCTGAGCTAGCTGTCAGCACAGAGCCCGACGCGGGGCTCGAACCCGCAAACCAAGAGATCATGACCTGAGCCGAAGCCAGACGCTTAACCGACTGAGCCACCCAGGTGCCCCTAGAACATTGTTCTTAACTGTTCTCTATGAGCCTAGGTCTCCTCAGGCAGCTGGTTGTTGGGATCACGATAAAAAAAGACGTGACTACCGATTGACCCCTGAACTGGACCCAGTGCTCAGAGGCTCCTCAGCCTCTCCCCTACCCTTGGAATGTGGGTTCCCTTTGCCTTTCCTCCCAGAGGCTGCTCTAAGGACACAGCCTTGAGATGGTGACATGGTGTTGGAAACACCTGCCCCGTCTATGTGACTGAGCCCAGTTAGGGCCCCCTTTAGGAACCCTCAAGATTTGGCGGGCAGGGCCACGGATCCATTCATCTTGCTCCTGCCTGAGACAAGCCTTGTTTGTGAGTTCCCTTTGCTATTATGAGAATGCCACCTACCAACCTGGAGTGGCCCGCCTCTCTCCTGCGTCTCCCCCTGCCCTCCTCACACGGGGGCTGGTTTCAGACTATCCCCAGGAAGCTCCCGAGAGGGTTGTGAGCCCACACCCGTAAAATCTAGGATCCCCCCCAAGACTAGTACTATTAAATGCATACAATAACTTACATGGGATTACAAAGGGAACAAATTATTGAAACATGATCACTAAAATTAAAACAAGTGAGATAGTTACGTTTGTGCTTCTTTTCAACACAGTAAACAAGACTGAGTCTAATTACCATAATTTCGATGTGATTAAGGAGTATAACAAGTATTTTGAGACGTCTGCAATTAACCGCAACGTGATATGAAAATACCTGTGACTTCCATTGGCAACAAGTCAGTAGAGCTAATACCGCTTTGTGGTCTATGTTCCTAATTGAAGGAAGTGCTGAGAGTTAGCTAGCGGTGCGTGTACATAAAGATGCAATTCTTTTCTCTCTCAAGTTCATAAATCCCTAAATTCCATCCACAGATCCCTCGTCTCTGGGGTAAGAGGCTCTGCTTTAGGGTGTAACAGAGCCACCTAGGGGTGACCACATCGAGTAGAGACCCCTGTAACATGGAGTCAACCCAGAGGAAAGGACCACTTTTTTCCAGGAACATCAAGACTCTGGGCCCAGGCTTGATTTTCTGCACCAGCTGGGTGGATCTGAACAAGTCATCAACCTTTCTGAACTTCCGTTTCCTCGTAGAAAAAATGCAGACCATGACCCCAGGCTTCCAGGGCGGCCATGAGGACAGGAGACGATAGCTCGAGAGGTTTGCAAACTCTACGTGATTTGTATCTGAGGTCTTTAGACACCAGCCGGTGAGCTGGTACTAAAAGTAAGGGCTTTTGTATCAAAAATAAATAAAACATTTAAAAAAAAATAAGGGCTTCATCAAGTGAAATGGAAATCATCCGTAGGACTGTCTGTTACTCTGAACTTAGGACCTCCCTGTTTTGAGGGGTGATGAAATTCACTCTTTTATCAAATGAGGTTGTTTATAAATAATGCTTGTGGATTTTTCCCCACTGGTCTTACTATGCAAACGGAGTTGGCGGTGTTATTCGGATTCACACGTATTTTATGGATTTGGTGGTTTATGAAGGCACAAATAGCCATTCATACTATCACTCCAGATGAATAAAGCTTGGAGAGGACTTGATCTCTGACCTGTCAGAAGTTTGAAGAACCGTAATACCTACCGGGTACTGAGGGTTTCAGTATGTCCCAAACTCATCGAAATATTTGACCTGTACCCCTGGCTTATGGACGAATCTGAGCCTAGTGAGGGACACACAGAAGTGGGTTTGGTTTTTCTTTGGCCGCTGCCTTTGACCACATTCCATCAAAGCTCTCCTTGCCCATGCTTTAACACCTAATCATACCCTGCTGAACACTCCCGCTAAGTCAGGACTGGCCCTTCACCTCCAGAATGCCTTGTTATTTAATTGAACAGTTAAGTAGGTGCACCTTGTAGCACTATGTGGTAGGCATCTTACAGTTTCGGAGGCCCAGACAGGTGAGGTAACTTACCTAAGGTCACACAGTAAGTTATAGACAGGGTTCGAACCCAGGACGTCCGGCTCTAGAATCTTGCTTTTAATCTCTGCAGCACTGAAAGCAGTGTGCGGGTCCCTTTAACACCTTTTCCGCCCCTACTCCCTCTAAGTTCTGGCTTCTCCTGTTTATGAAACCTGGAAGGAGCTGTACAGAAAAGGGGGCAAAAATCTAGCTGGTGTTGCTTCAGGTCGTCTCAGGGAGATGGATTCCTTCTGTGTGGCAACTGTCCAAGGTTGGTATCCCTGGGCCACCTGGGCAGCTTACTCAGGGGCCCCTGGAGTGGTCTCCTGACTATTCAGGGAGATCTAGGACCCATGGGCCTCTCTCAGACTCTGTCCCCAGAAGTACACTTCATAGCCTCTTTCTGCCAGAGTCCTCTTTCCTGAAAAGCAAAAACGATCATCCCTTTTGGGCAGGATATTGAGCAGATGGCCCGGCACCTACTCAGCTCCTGGGAAGCTCTCCCGTCCTTGCCCGGCCAAATGGCTGGATGTGCAGAGTGCTCCCTGCCCTGCCATTGCTCTTGAACCCCTTTCTCCCAGCTCAGACTCTGCGGGCAGACGTGCAAGCATCGGAGGGTCAGACACCATTCACCACCTCTCGCAGGAACCCCAAGTCTCTACAAGCAGAATCTGAGAGGACACGGGGAGAACCCCCTGGTTCTTTCCCCAAGAAAGCAGAAAAGAAAAGGTATGTCATTTCTCCCTGTTCTAGAAAATCGTTCTCAAATTCTAATCTTCTGCTTATGGAGGCAGAGGAGGTGGGGATGGGGCAGGAGGAAAGCTGGTATGACGTCCCTAAGAAGGCCCTACAGAGGTGTCCCGTGGCTTTCTGGAATATGGCGGGATCTAGCACCTTGTGGTTTTAAGTGGAAATAGGAGGCAACAGAAGTCCCATTTAAGAGTTTGTTACATGGATGTCATCGAATTTCACCCTCACAACAGCCCTATAAGGTAAGTTCATTAAGTAGGGTCATGGCAGTTGCTATAACAAGCAAACCCCAAAATTCAGCAGCTTAACACAATAGCACAAGAAAGTTTACTTCTAACTCACGTAATAGTCCAAATCAGGTGTTCCTGGTTGGAGTTCCTTCGTGTGGCCGAGCCAGATAGCTTACAGGTTATGACTCCACCAAACTCCCGGGCCTGCGGGGCCTTCATCAACTAGATTGCAGGCAGGGTGAAGTTCACCTGCTTCCTAAAGGTCCCCCTGAGGAGATGGCACTCACCACTCCCACTCCCATTCCATTGGTGCAGGCTAGTCATGTGGTCATGCTATGAAGCAAAGGAGGCTGGGAAGTGTAGTCTCCGTCTGGGCAGGTGTCTTTTAGAGACAACTCCACACTAGGTAGAAGCTTTCCTTTTACTAATGTCTGTTCGATCATCCCACCAGGTTAACCGGCGCTCTGCATTTTGTTTGAACACAACAGTCCTGCCCCAGGCATGATGAAAGCTCGCAGCTAGTGGGCCAGTGCCCGACACTCTTGCTCCCTTCTGCTCCCTCCCTCTGTACAGAACAGTGTCACGGACTGAAAGTTTGTGAACCTCCGGTCCCCAAATTCATATGTTGAAATCCTAATCCTCGATGTGAAAGTATCGGCAGGTAAGGTCAAGAGCGGGGAGCCCTTATGAATGGGGCTGGTGCCCTTGGTGTCTGTAAACCAGAGCGAGGACTTTCATCAGGAACCCAGCCATGCCGGCCCCCTGATCGCACACTTCCAGCCCCCATCACCGTGAGAAATGAACGTTTCCTGTCTAAGCCACCTCATCTATGGGATTCTGTTTTGGCAGAGGCTGAGCTAAGACAAATGGCCCGTTTGCCAAGAATCTGCTGGGTCTGTTCCCGAACCAATTTGCACCGGCCACACTTGTTATTGTAACGACGTTCCACGGGCCGATGAAATATGAGTGCAAAAAGGAAGAGATTTGTTTTTATGAAGATTCGATGGAGACGAGTTGCTAAAAAATACTGTCAATTTAGGCATGGGAGAAACAACGACAAGAGATCCGGAAAAAACCCGCCACGAGAGAGATTCTGCACTGGAGCTGCTACCAATGTCTTCACGTCCTTGTGCCGCTTGAAATAAACCACCGTCGGAGATCAGAAGATAGAGTCTGTGGCTTATGTAAGGAGGACATTGTGAAAAGCCAATTAACAACTCAAGAATGGCAAATGTTCTAGGTGTTTGTCGTTTAAAAGAATTCTGTGCTTTTCTCATTAACTAACCCTGGTCCCAGTTGAGCTCAATTCGTAGTCGTAGGCGGCTACAGGATTAGTACTCGCATTTTATAGGTGAATAAACGGAGGCCCAGGGTCACAGCAGGTAAGGGGTGGAGCCAACATTCAAAATCAGCCTGTCTGGGCACGGAGTCTGCACTCTCTGTGCCAGCAACCTCCGCTGGAAGCTTCCTCGATGATGGACCTGTTTGTTGTAAGCTACTGTGCCCGGGGTGGTCACCACTGGCACACGTGGCTAATGAGCTTGTGGAAAGTGTGTTGTGTGACTGAAGAATAGAACCGTCAACCTGAATTGGATTTTAATTACTTTAAAGCTAGAGGGCCACCTGGGGCTAGTGGCCACCACACGGGACACAGCAGCTCTGTGCTTTGCTAACTTGAACACGTGCTTTCTGAGCATCTCGGGCTCTTTCATGTCTTTGCCTGGACCCTTCGTAGGCAGTGATGTCTTCTGAAGTCAAACCTGCGCCCCTCTGATTCAGAAGTCTCTTGATTCCAATCCATTACGCCGACTGGGGAACCCAAGGGGTGGGCATTAGCAGGAGAGGGGAGCGGCCTCTGTCAGCAATGGCTGAACCCCAGTTGTCACGTGGCCACCGCCACCATCCAGCACTGGTACTGCGCTATGTTGCTCAGGGCAGGGGAGTGTCACCTTTAGGAGCAAGAGCTTGCCAGCGGGGCAGGACAGCTCCCTCCCCTCCTTGGCAGTGTGACTTCAAGCCTCCTCTCTTGTGAGGTGGGATGAAAAGTGCCCTGGTGTGAGGATAACATGATGTGACACCTGCTGAGTGCCTAGAGTGTACTAGAAACCCTAGTAACTGCTCAGTAGATGTCTGTCTAATTCACTCCAACCCTCAGAGTAACCCCTCTCGCTCTGGCCAACAGAGGAGCTGAAAGAAAAGGGGGTGGGGATGGAGAGACAAAAGTTCTTTTATAAAAACATTTTATTGTGGGCGCCTGGGTACCTCAGCCAGTTAAGCTTCTGACTTCGGCTCAGGTCATGATCTTGTGGTCCATGAGTTCGAGCCCCACATTGGGCTCTATGCTGACAGCTCAGAGCCTGGACCCTGCTTCGGATTCTGTGTCTTCTTCTCTCTCAGCACCTCCCCCACTTGTATTCTGTCTCTCTCTTTCTCTCTCTCGAAAATAAGTAATAAATAAAAAACGAGTAAAAGAGAAACCATTTTATTGTGAAAATTCTCAGTTGTACATAAAAGGACACAGAATGGTTTTACAACTCCTCGTACCCCATAAATTAGGTTTTTTTTGACGTTTATTTTTATTTTTGAGAGAGAGAGAGAAAGAGAGAGAGGTAGAGAGAGATGGAGACAGAAAATTCCAAGCAGGTTCCGTGCTATCAGCACAGAGCCTGATGTGGGGCTGAACTTACAAGTCGTGAGATCATGACCTGAGCTGAAACCAAGAGTTGGGTGTTTCACTGACTGAGCCACCTAGTGCCCAACCCCCATCAGTAGCCCTTTAAATTATTAACCAGAGCAAAGGTTTTCCTATCTCCACTAACCCAAAGGCATCCATTTTGGGAAAAGTGAAGAACAAACTCCCAATGGCTCCAACCGGATGGCCCCTGATTCCTGTCAGGAGTCCTATGAGCAGCTCTGGCGGGTCCCAACAGTTAGGGACAGGGTCATGCTCAGACAGCTGCTGCTTGTCCCCTGACCAGTATCTGCATCAGCCTAGGGATTTCCCTGGAGTAGGTTCCATCTCTCTGGGCCACTCAAACCAGTGCCTGGAAGATTCTGGAAGACGCCCAAATCCTACCTATAACTTTCTTTAAATTAGCAAGAGGCAGCTTTTAACATCTTACAGTCCAGACCCCTAAATGATCTTGCAGCTGCAGAAAGGTTACAGCCCTCACCTCAAAGGAGCTGGTACCTGAGGCCAAAATAACCCATTCTTTCAGGACGGAGACAAGAGACAGAGAGATCTTATCCGGAAAAATGCCTGAGCCCTCTGGGCTTCTGGAAAATTACTGAACTATATTCTAACTATAAAAATCAATCCTTTAAGATCCCAGGAGGTCTGGGGGAATAATTGGTGTGGAAAAGGAAAAGACAAAATTAATTGGGTGTAAGGGTTACTCACAGGCGCGGGGCACCACTCTGCCCAGGGCTCCTTCACACTGTCACTCAGGCCTCAGAGAACCACAGGAGCCCCCGGGTCACCGGCGAGGAAACGAGGCTCAAAGGTGACGTCGCTTGTCCACGAGGGAACTGAGGTCTGACTCACTTGGAGACTCCTGCTCTTTCTTGATTACTGCCCTTCCATGGGCCACCTGTCTAGATGCCACTGTCATCTGGACAGTCCCCTTCTCTCTCCCCGAGCCTGTGTCTTCCCTCTGACATAGGAATGGCATGGCCTGCCGGCTCACAAAGCTTTCAGAACGCTCTAGACTCCTAAGGGACGTGAAGTGCTCTGAAAGGCACGGGATCACCCTTCTCGTGGGCCTCAAAGCTGGCAGCCCTGGAGCTCTGGAAGAGGACCCATGGCCTGGCTGAGGGGCCACACGTGGGACTCCGGCATGAGAGGGCAGAGGAAAATCACTGGGTCCCCTCATGTTCCCAAAGCGGGAAGGAGGGCAGGAGAGGGGGGGCAGCTGAAGGGGGTGCCTTGGAGTGTTGCTCTTTTTGCTGACTGCTCAGCTGACGGTCTTGCAAGCTGGGAAACACACACACACACACACACACACACACAAACTCTAACCTCCTCTGGCTTAAAATAGAGCTGCTGAACCAAAAATGCCAAGCACAGGGCACAGTCACCTGCCCGGCAGGGCCAGACGGCTCCAGCATGGCCCCAATAATCCCCACCCTCAGCGGGCACATCTGCCAAACCACGTCTCAGCTGGGTGTCACAGGGTCCTCACGACGGTGGGGGCAGAAGCCAGATCCCTCTTCGAGAGGAGGAAGGTGGGATCCAGAGGAGCGATGGGAGAGCGGCATCTTGCCTGACGAAGCACCATGGTATATTGGAAGGATCATGACCTTGGGGACCACACAGCCCCGAGTTCAAGTCCTGGCTGTGGGGACGGGACAAGCGGGGCCTCTTCTCCTCTGTGGCTCGGTTTCCCGCACTAGAAAGTGAAGGCTCCGTTAGTAATGAGTGAGTGTGCCTGGCACACATATGCACTTCCAGAAAAAGACTTCGTGACATCTGCAGGCAGATGGTTGTAAAAAGGGAGGAAAAGCAATGAGCTGCTACTGGGCACCTGGAAGTGACACACAGCGTCTTTCATGGTCCTCGACGTGGCCTACGAAGGGGGCATTCTTACCACCTTCATGTCTCAGGTGGGAAAACCAAGGCCAGAGAAGTGTTCTACCCACATTCACCCACCTAGAAAGTGGGGGCACCGGAATCTGAACCCGAGCCTCGCTGACTCCAGCCGTGTCTGTGACCAGGCTCATGAAGTGTCTCCAGAAAGCTCTTCTCAGGCCCTTCTCAGCCTGTAGATCCAGGGTGCTCGCCCTGCCCCCGAGACTGTGGCCCCAGGGCTGGCCCCTCTGGAGTCTGGACAGGAGGCAGCAAAGTTATGGGGGCGCCAGGGGAGCTTGGTTGGTTAAATGTCCCACTTCGGCTCAGGTCATGATCTCGTGGTTCATGGGTTCAAGCCCTGCATTGGGCTCTGTGCGGTCAGTGCAAAGCCTGCTTGGGATTCTCTCTCTCCCTCTCTCTGCCCCTCCTCCACTCATATTCTCTCTCTCTCTCTCTCTCAAAGTAAATACATAAAAATTAGAAAAAGAATAGGGGCACCTGGTGGCTCAGTTGGTTAAGTGTCGGACTTCGGCTCAGGTCATGATCTTGCGGTCCTGGAGTTCAAGCCCCGCGTCAGGCTCTGTGCTGATGGCTCAGAACCCAGGGCCTGCTTTGGTTCTGTGTCTGCCTCTCTCACTGCTCCTCCCCTACTTGCATTCTGTCTGTCTCTCTCTCTCTCTCAAAAATAAATAAATGTTTTTAAAGAAATTTTTAATAAAAAAAGAAAAGCTCCAAATGCGGCTGAGCAGCAGCACCAGCGCCCTGGTCTGGGTCACTGAGCTGCGGTCTGGCTTGTCAGGGGAAGAGGCCTGAGTCGGAGCACACGCCACAAGGTCCCACGGGCCTGGGCGTTCCTGCACTTGTGATGTCTGAGATGGTGGCTAACGCTTCTAGAGGGCTCCTCCGGGGCAGATGACGCTCTTGGGGCCTCCTGCCTATGGGCTCCTTCCATGCTCACGGCCGGTGAAGCCATTCCCACCGCTGCTCCCAGAAATGATCACAGATGTAGTGGCAGCACAAATGGACCGGCTTCCGCTTCCATAGTGGGTCACACTGGGCTAACACTGAGGCTGGCAGGACTGCATCCCTTCCGGAGGCTCCAGGGAGGAAGTTTCTTCCAGATTCTAGAAGTCACCTGCTCTCCTCGGTTTGTGGTCCCTTTCTCCATCCTCAACATCCAGCCAGCGACATCAGGCCAATTCCTTCTCATGGTTGTCTCTCTTCTGCCTCCCATGTCCATGTAGAAGGACCCTTGCGGGGACCGGGACCACCCAGAAAGTCCAGGATCACCTCCGGTCTCCAGGTCAGCTGATTGGCAACCTTCATTCCACCTGCAACCTTCCCTCCCCCTGCCACATACCCTGACCCATTTACAGGTGCCAGGGAAAGAGTGTGTGCATCTTTGGGGGGCCATTCTGTCAAGCACAGCACCTTATGAGACAAGGACTTTTCCAAACCCATTTTAGTGGGGGTGGGGAGACTGAGGCCTGTCAAGTCCATGCACGGGTAAGCAGCAGAAGAGGCACATGAGCCCAGGCGGTCATGGTGCGGAGTCCATGCTCTTAACTTCTTTTCTTTTTCTTTTTTTTTTTCATGTTTTATTTATTTTTGAGAAAGAGACAGAATGTGAGTGGAGGAGGGGCAGAGAGTGAAGAAGACACAGACTCCAAAGCAGGCTCCAGGCTCTGAGCTGTCAGCACAGAGCCGGACGTGGGGCCCGAACCCACAGACTGTGAGATCGTGACCTGAGCCAAAGTTGGACACTCAACCAACTGAGCCACCCAGGTGTCCCGTGCTCCTAACTCCTGCAGGCAGCTGTGGCTCATCTGTCCACTGCTGCCGGGTGTGCGCTGTGCCAGATCCAGGTGCTGGGGACAAAGAGGCGACCGAGGTAGGATTCCTGTCCTCAGGGGGCACTGATATGGAATGTGAGGATCACAATGCACAAGAGGCCTCTGGCGGCACGGAGAAGGCCATGTGTGGAGGCGTCAGGGCAGGAGATGTCCAATGAACTGGGAGCTGAGGAAGAGCAGGGATCAGCCAGCTGGGCCTACAGTGCAAGGAGATGGTGATGAGGACACACAGTAATACTTGCCAAGCGCTTCACTCAGGGTCTGGCCCCTGGCAGGCTTCCGATAAATGTGGGCTGTTGAGTATAACGGAGAGAAGACTGTTTCAAGCAAAGCAAGAGTTTGTGCAAGGAGCTGCAAATTCTGTGTGGCGGAAGCACACAAAAAACCGCAAAGAGGCTGCTGGAGGGGACAGGGGATGCGTGCCAAGGGTGCAGCAGGGACCAGGCCATGCTGATGCCTTGGACACCTGTAAGAGAAGCTGCCCGGTGCTCGCCCAGAATCTCCAGGAAGACCCACCCATTTCAGAGTGAAATGGGTCTCACCTCAGTGCTGGGCAGCAGGAGTGGATTCCTTAGGGAGTGAGGTCAATGGAAGGTCCCCTGAACACCCAGCCAGTCAGGTGAGAGACCCAGGGGTCATCCAGAGCCCCCCTTGCCCTCCACATCCAGCCCATCAGCAGGTGCTGCTGTTCCGTGCATCAGGGTAACACCAGCTGCAGTAACAGACTGGCTCCGTAGCTCGGGGGCTCAACACAACAGAAGTTCAGAATAGGTACAACCTTGCGCTATGTGGTCGGGCACCCAGTCTCCTTCCACCCTGTGGTTGCTCCTTCTCCTAAAGCCTCTCTGCATTCAGCCTGCAGGTGGGGGAAGTGGGGTGGCGTTCGGCACAGGGAGGGGTTCCTTCTGCTCACATTCCATTGGCGGCGGTTGCAAGTGCAAAGGAGGCTGGGAAATGTGGCTACAGCTGTGTGCCCCCAGCCCCAGCCCCCAACCCCATCTCGGATCCATCGGCTTCTCCACACCTCCAGTGCCCTGCCCCTGGTCCGGACCAACCCCCGCCACACGTGGGGACTACGAAACTCTCCTAACTGGCCTCTGCTCTTAGCCACCACCCCTTTTCCACAGGACAGCCAGGATGCTCTTTTAAAAAAATGTCACTCAGAGGGGTGCCTGGGTGGCTCAGTCAGTTAAGCATCTGACTCTTGATTTCAACCTCAGATTCTCTCTCTCTCCCTTTCTCTCTGTCCCTGCCCTCGTGTTATCTCAAAATAAATAAATAAATTTTTTTAAAATTATTCAAATAAATGAAAATGTCAATCAGATCACTGGTGTGGGCATCCTACCTACAGCCTTTCCAGTTGTAACGAATACACCTGTATAAGGACTTGTAAGACCCTGTGTGAACTTGCTTGTTTCCTTCTGCACCCCACCCCCCCGTGCCACCCGCGGCTCCCTGATTCCCCTGGTTCCAGCCACACCTATTTGCATCTCTGCTTAAAGGACTCGCGCTGGCTGCCTAGATGCTCCCTCCCCAGTCAGAAAGGGCTTTCCCACCGTCTCAGCTGGTGGTGCCCACCTTCCCCCAGAGACTGTCTCTCTTCTGTCCCACACTTGTCTTCGGTGATCTTCCTGTGTCTGTGTGTTAGCCAACCCCGCTTCCAAGCGTATCAGCTCTATTTACCCCAGGAAGCTTGTTTGCACCAGTAGGTGCTCAGTAAAGATTTGCTGGGTGACCGACTGACTGAACAAACGAATGAATGAGTGGCCCAAGGTCACAGGACCACAGTGGTGGACGGGACACGTGCACACCCGGGCTTTGGTCGCTTTGCTCCAGCTGTCACTCTTGGCAGACACCTGCGCCGGGTAAACAAAGGCAGGTGTTGGGAGGGGGCGGGGCGGGGCGGCAGGAGGAGTCCTCTGGGCCCCCTCCACCGAGGCCCCGCCTCCGCCCCCCCTCCCTCCAACGCCCGGCCGCCCGCAGCCCGCTCCCGCCGCGCGGGGCGGAGGGCTCAGCGCGGGGCGGCCGTCGGGGCGCATGGACGGGCCCGGGGCGCGGGGCCCGCGGTGGCGCCATGAGGAAGCAGAGCGTGCGCACGGCCGCGCTCATCCTGTGCATCCTGTCCTACCTGCTGGTGGGCGCCGCGGTCTTCGACGCGCTCGAGTCCGAGGCGGAGCGCGGCCGCCAGCGGCTGCTGGCCCAGAAGCGCGGCGAGTTCCGGAGGAAGTACGGCTTCTCGGCCGAGGACTACCGCGAGCTAGAGCGCCTGGCGCTGCAGGCCGAGCCGCACCGCGCCGGCCGCCAGTGGAAGTTCGCCGGCTCCTTCTACTTCGCCATCACCGTCATCACCACCATCGGTGAGCGGCCCCGCGGCGTCCCCGGGCTCCAGCGCCTCCTCTGCCCCTGCCCGGCCGGGTGGCTGTGGACCAGTCGTTTCAGCCGCCCTCTGCCAAATGGGGACGGCGTCCCGCGCGGGCGGGGCTGGGAGGAGTCAGGAGTTCAAGTTCGCCCAGAGGTGGCACGTGGGAGTGCTCGGGAAACCTCCAGGGGCCGGGGGACAGGTGGAGCGGGGCGAAGCGCGAGTGGCTGGAGATGGGATGCTTCCTTGCCTGGCTGCATCACTCTAGCTGTGTGACCTCAGACAAGTTGCCTAACCTCTCTGAGCCTCGGTTTTCTTCTTTGTAAAATAGGGCTGCTAAGAGGCCCTATCTCGGGGCTGTACCGAGATAATTATTGTCAAGGAGGTAATGTATGCAGAAAGTTTTAGCGCAGGGCCTGACACATACAAAACACTGAGAGAGAGAGAGAGAGAGAGAGAGAGAGAGAGAGAGAGAGATTGATTTTTGTATTATAATTATTATTCTGTTACTCCCGGAGAACGGGATCTAGTCCGTCTTAGTCACTGCAGTGTACCCAGCTGAGCGCATAGTAGACACTCAATAAATATTTGTTGAAGGAATGACTGATTACCACAAGCTTTGGACCTCACCCTCGGGGATCCAGAGCAGTTTCTCTGCAGCATCTGGACCGGCAGCCGTTGCCATGGCTACCGTCTGGCTGGTACCTGCTGAGCAGAAGCCTGGGGAAGCAGGAAAGGAGAGAAGCAGGCTCTGCAGGGCTCCAGGCTGGGTGTCAGCTGCTCCCCAGGTCCCAGCTCTGGATGTCCAGGCACCCCCTAGGGCTTGGATCACCACTGTGGAAGTCTGAGCTTTGGAGAAAGTTTTTTCCTAATGCTCTTGCAAGTGAATGTGAGCTGTGGGTTAAAAGCCCGAGTTCTGCAATTACATAGCCCAGAGTTCTGTTCTCATCTCTGTTGCCTCCTGTCTGTCTTCTCTGGCAATTGAGTGTACCTCCCTGAGCCCTGGTTTTCTCAACTGCAAATGCAGTGCTTGCTACCTCACTGGGTGGTTGCCAGGTTTAAATGAGGTCAAGTGTGTAAAATGCTTGGCAAGGCTGAGGCTAAATAGGCACTATTAATTGGTAATAATAACCGTATAACAATTCATTGTTTGCCAGCTGTGGGCCCAGCTCCCGTTCGGCCCTTTATGACCCCTCCTGTCAACATGGGCACCCCTGCTTCCCTACCCAAGCTCAGCCCAAGACACTCCCTGTTGCCACGTCCAGTGGTGTAGGACCCCCTCCACCTCTTCTGCTCTCCCCCACGCTCTCTGGAGGGCTTACAGCTGGGTTTGGTCTTTTCTGCGGGCTATTTCTCCCTGGCACCTGGGAGACTGGGGAAAGGGACCCCGTTTGGAAAGAGCCGGAGCTTTGCCCTTTCTGGCCACCTGGGGGCGCCAGCTGGGGCTCTGTGATCCGAGCTGCAAAAGCCAGCCTTGCCCAGCGCCAGAATTCAGGAGCTAGAGCTCTGCACGGATAAAAGAGAGGCACCGAGAAGCAATGGAGGAGACTGGTTAATGGCTCAGACCTTGTGATGTTTGGGCACCTTCCTTGCTCTGAGCCTAGTTTCCTTATTTGCAAAAAGGGGATAATAAGATCGCATACAGTAATTAGGAGGGTAAAATAAAATGATCTCTGTAGAGTACCTAGCATGTTAGTTATTGCCATTGTCCATTTCACTCTGTCAAAGCCTGACCTAGCCCCGAACAGCTGGAAACAACACTGCCTGGCATCTTACTGCTAAAGAGATTCCCCTGTCTCGCACTCAGCACACCCTTCAGTTTGATGTGATTATTGATGAGGAGCATTATTGATATTAAACTCTTATTGGGCCCTTCGTCTGTGTCAGGCTCTGTGCAGGGCACTGGTGACTAGAGACACACAGAAGTGTCGATATTCTGAATAAATGCTATGTGCACACAGCATACACAAAGAGGTAGAGAATGAAAAGAAAGTCTCCCTCTCAGGCTGTCCCTCAACCCATAAATTCCTTTCCCTGGGCCAAATACAGTTACCAGTTTTCCATGCAGCCTTCCACATATATTCTCTGCCTGTGTATTCCTTTCAAATGCACACACATAGATAGACATTAGGTTATACACACTGTTTTGTCTCGCACTTTCTTTGTTCACTTTTTTGGTGATTTTTGGGGCATCTGGGTGGCTCAGTCGGTTGAGCGTCTGACTTGGGCTCAGGTCATGATCTCATGGTTCGTGGGTTCCAGCCCCGCGTTGGGCTCTGTGCTGACAGCTAGCTCAGAGCCTGGAGCCTGCTTCTGATTCTGTACCTCTCTCTCTGACCCTCCTCTGCTCGTACTGTCTCTCTCTCTGTCTCTCAAAAAATAAATAAAAGAACATAAAAAGATTTTTAAAAATATTTTTTTGGCGATTAAAAAAAAATCAGTCCCTAAAAAGATGTGTCATCTTCTTCAGCAGCATTTCTCGGCCCTGGGGCTGCTGACATGTTGGACCAGATAATTCTGTTGGGGGGTGGGGGATGGCCTCTACCCATGAAACTCCAGCCACCAAATGTCACCCACAGACACCCAAAATGGCCCCAGACATTGCCAAATGCCCCCTTCAGCAACAAAATGAGCCTTGGTTGGAACCGTTGCTGTGTAGGGTTCTGTCATCCGGCTGGCACCACGATTTCTTTTACCAGGCCCTTCCTGAAGGACACTTAGGTTATCCAGTTTTCACGAGTGACCATGCTCCAGTGGTGCGCCCCCTCCCCATGCACACCTCACTTTGCACGCGTGTGTATCTTGGAGGACTAACTTCCTAACTGGAAATGCAGGGGCCAAGCATTTGTGTATTTACATTTTGGCAGATGATGCCCATTTACTAGAAGGGGCATCTTCTTCGGGCTTTTCCTGGGTTATGGGCCCCTTCGAGAACACCAGGAAAGCTTTCGCTCCTCTCTCCAGGAATGCTCATTCCCTCAACGTGTAGGTCCCCGACACCAGCAGTTGAGGGCACCTAATGAAGAACCGGGACACCAGACTGAAGATGTGTTTGGTGAGGGCTGGCTTGGAGCAGGATGCGGGAGGTTGTGGCCGAGGGCAGCAGGGAAAGGGCGATCCAGGGGAGGAAAACCCATGAGAAGAGGCGTGTGGAGGCGGGCCATGCTGGCTGGGGAACAACACGGGGTGTGGGGCTGGACAGGGGCAGGGTGGTGGCGTGGGGAGTCACATCACAAAGGAGCTCTGACACTGACTGCGAACTGGTAGGTGCTTTACCCTGTGGGTACTGGGGCACCATGGGAGATTCTGCTTGATTTTTAAATCAAGGCATACTTGACACACGGCGAGACACACCATATTTAAGGGTAGCAGCCGCCTGCGCGTTCTGACAGTGAAGGCCTGTCACCAAGGCTAGGATGTTCCCATCACCCCCAAATTTGTCATGCCCCTTTCTGGTTAACCCCTCCTCCAACCACGAGGACTGGAGACCACAGATCTCCTCTCTGCCCCAATAGTTTTGCCAGAATGTTTCCAGAATGTCATTTAAATGGAACCACAGAGGGCGCCGTCTTTTGAGCTCGGCTCCTTCCACTCCTTGGTCTCGAGGCTGACGCCCCTCCTTTGTGGCCGCAGGTAACCCTCGTTCCTTCCTTTCTGTTCCTGAACAGAATTGTATTGTATGGATGTACCGCAGGTTGTTTACGCGTTCCCCAGCCAAGGGACGTTGGGCTGTTTACAATTCGGGGCGATTAGGGACGGCCACGCAAGGTTTCAGAGGCAGGGGATGACCTAGTTAGAAGCAGCATTTCAAGACGCTGCACCGGCTCCGGGGCTGGGGAGGGAGCCCGGGCAGGGCGGCCGCGGCCGGCGCTCACCACCTCTCCCCTCCGCTCTCCCTCCAGGGTACGGCCACGCCGCGCCAGGCACGGACTCGGGCAAAGTCTTCTGCATGTTCTATGCGCTCCTGGGCATCCCCCTGACGCTGGTCACTTTCCAGAGCCTGGGCGAGCGCCTGAACGCGCTGGTGCGGCGCCTCCTGCTGGCAGCCAAGCGCGGCCTGGGCCTGCGGCGGCCGCGCGTGTCCACCGAGAACATGGTGGTGGCCGGGCTGCTGGTGTGCGCCGCCACCCTGGCCCTCGGGGCCGCCGCCTTCGCGCACTTCGAGGGCTGGACCTTCTTCCACGCCTACTACTACTGCTTCATCACCCTCACCACCATCGGCTTCGGTGACTTCGTGGCGCTGCAGAGCGACGAGGCGCTGCAGAGAAAGCCGCCCTACGTGGCCTTCAGCTTCCTCTACATCCTCCTGGGGCTCACGGTCATCGGCGCCTTTCTCAACCTCGTGGTCCTGCGCTTTCTGGCCGCCAGCGCCGATGCGCCCGAGCGCGCCACCCGCCGCGCCAGCTCGCTCCGCCTGGGGGCGCCCGAGAGCCGCGGCCGCTCCCCGCCCCGCCGCCCAGCCCGCGCCCGGGGCTCCGCCTCCGTGTCGTCCCGCGTGCACCAGCTGCAGCTGGGGGCCCGCGACAACCTGGCCTTCTCGCCCCCCTCGAGCCCTGGGGCTGTGGGCGGCGGCGGGGCGGGCAGGCCCCTGGCCCGGCGGAAGTCCATCTGACAGCCCTGTGCTGCCCGTCCCCCCCCCCCCCCCCCCCCGCGCCCCAGGAGGGTGGATGGAACAGAAGGGGCCAGGTTCACCTGTCAGGGCGTGCTCCCCGGAGCTTGGAGAGGGGGTGAGGGGACGTGGCCTCAGAGCTGTCTTCTGCCATAAGCAGTGTGTCTTTCCCTTCTGTGGCCAGCCCCTCCCTCCTCTCCAAAAATCCATTAAAGCCGCACCTGAAGCACGAGCGCGTCCCTGTAGGTGCAAATCCCCGTGGTCCGAACTGTTTTAGGAAGGTGTGGCCACCCAGGAGAGGCTCTCTGCAGGCCCATGTCACCGGCTAGCCCTCCCGAGGGGAAACAGGTGGCCGTTTCTGTTGAGACAGGAGGCAGGTTTTCCGTGTTGTAAGGGACAATGCGGCACTTTCAACTCTGGAATTCTAGCAGCGCAGCCGGCTGCTCACACCAGGAGAGGCCCGGGGATCAGATGGACTGAAGGAAGCAGCTCCTGTCCCCGTGTGGAGGAGTGGACAAATCTGCACTATTTAAATGATCGCTCATCCTCCTGCTCAGTCTGTAGAGTGGAATTGGCCCATGTGTGAATGAAGCACACCCTCCCTACCCTTCCCCCCATCTGATGTTCTTTGTCCTTGGCCAGCGCCCCCCCAAGGACAAGGGGAGCCTTGCCAACACCCGTCACATCACTGGGGCACCTGGACGCAGTCAAATGCTGTGGGAAGGCAGCCTTGAGATCTGGGTCCTGCCAACAGCCCTCAGTGTGACCTTGGGAAATGTCTTCCCCTACCTGGGCCTCAGTTTCCACATCTGTAATGGCTGAGTTCACCTGGAATACTGTCCCCACCCCATGCCCCGGCCCCTGCATCTCTGGAAGGGCTCCTGGGATGTGCCCCGCGGTGCCCATGGTGGGGCCTGCTGGCATTGAGCAGCGCTCAGCTCCTTCCAACACCAGCTACCCTCGGCTTCCCAGATAGAACTCTCAGCACAGAGCAGAACAAGCCAGGTTAGAAAAGCCAAAAACTTTAATTTTTAACATGAGCTACATGGTCATGAACACAATGCAACGTGACCCACTCCAACCCAGGGGCCCCGGAAACCCTCCCTCCCCAAAGTCCCGAGCGGCTCCTGCTCCCAGAGAGGGAGTGAGAGGAAAGTGGGTGGATGGAGAGGCCCCCCAGCCTGAGGACCCGGGGTCCGGCCTCCCTGCCACCCCCTTAGGAGGCAGGCATAGAATGAAAGGGCTCCAGATGTGATGCCGGAGGCCCTGGGTTCAAGTCCCCACTTTGCCCTCACAGAAGCTAGGAGTACATGGGCACAGTCAGCCTCCCCCGCAGGGTTGGGGTCCGATGTGCTCATGGACACGGCAGCCTTCTGTCCACTCTGAGGCGCTGCTGTACAGATAAGGGGCCCTCCCACAGGGCCAGGGGAATCATCATGGGGGAACGGGAGAGGGCCCGGTCCCCTGGGCCGGGCACAGTGCTGCTGCTCAATAAATAAATGCAGGTGGCCTTGCCTGACGCAACAGCTGTGCTCCAAAGGGAGGGCGGCTCAGCGCCGCTTCCGAACACCGAAGTGCGCCCAGGAGCTCCTGGTTTAAGGAACCGGATGGTGAATCAGCCCGTAAAGTATGTAACCACGCTCTCAGCTGTCTGCTTCACCTCCTCCTGGAGCTCTGAACTGTGGGAGAGTTGAGTTCCAGTCCGGGCTCAGCCGGGAACCCACAGGGGGACCTTAGCTGGTGCTTTCCCTCCCAGGGCCTCAGCGTCCTCCTCGGTAAAGTGGGGCTGCTAATACGCCCCCCTCTACCGCCCCAGGGGCTCTTGTGAGGGTATATTCCACGTAAAAGCACTTGGAAAGCAAGAGTTTGAAAAGCACTACAGGAAGGTCAGATATTGTTACATCCGAAGGTTTTGTGAGGCTCTCCTGAAGATGAGGTGTGTCACAGCCGTCTCACTCCACACAGTCCCCGGGCGGGAACCCAGACTTCTTACCTCCCTCAAGATGCTCCTACGGGGTTCTGACCCGCCCCCAGCAGGAACCCCTACCCAGACATCGAGGCCTGGGCCAAATCCTGTGCACCCTCAGTCTGCTGGGCCAGACCCCAGGGCAGCCAGGTCTCTATGGCAACTCTCTCCCCCAAACCCAGGACTGTGGAGATGGAGCCACGCAGGGCCGGGTGGCCAAGGGCTTAAAGGCCACAAAGACTTGTCATGGCGGACATGCCTGGGCAGTGGTCTCCTGTCCCACGGAAGAGGGAAGCACAACGGAGCCCCACGCGCATCTGCTGAGGGGTCTTGGGCAAGTCACTTCCTGATTCAGGGCCTTAGTTTCCTCCCATCTCAGATGGGCTACAATTTGCTCTGCCCATCTTTTCTGGGCCACTGGGAGGCTCTACGGAGAGAAGGGAGGAGGCCCAGGATGGAGGTGCCACTGAACTCACAGGTGACCCCAGAGGCGAGCGTTCCCCTCGCCAGGCCTCGGGCCTCGTCTGTAAAATGGACTTCACGAATGGTCCCAGAGGTCTGTTCCCAGCTGTATGAAAAGTGGATTCTGGAGAAGGGAAGTGGAGAAGACTCCCTCCCACAGCACCCCTGCATGCGACCTTTGGCCCAGAGATTGAAAAAAGAATCGGCCGCCCTACAGACCCCAGCTCCCCTCTCCCAAGTCCCACAGTTCCACCTCTGCTCCTCTCCAGACGGGCGCTGGAGCCGGCAAGGATTAGACAGCATGGGGTCAGGCTGGCCTTGAAGGTTCCCCAAAGCCAATTCTGAGAAGTCACCCCCTCCCCAAACCCCCATCTCTTGGTGAGGACAGACCGTGGTTCCGCACCAAATGGTCAGAGCCCCCTTGGAAGTGGGGTACGTGCTCACAACAATGATACAAAGAAACAGGGCTCCAGCCCCCACCCCACCCCACCAGGAGGTGAACTGAGATTTCACAGAACAAACAAGAAAGTCACTGAGGGGGGCCCTCGGTGACCACCCCCAGGATGTTGTTATTGCTTTGGAGCGCGCTCTCTCCCTTTATAAAGGCTGTGCAGACACCAGAGGGTAGGCTCGGGCTGGGGGGCGCCGAGCCCTCTCTCCCTCTGTCGGGGACAGCCTGGCTCTGCCCCGTCTTTGAAAAGCTACCCCTGAACAACCAGAGCAGGGACGGCTGGACAGAGAAGGCGCTCGCCTGGCTCAAAATATTCCAAGTGGTGAGTGATAAATGAACAGCAGAGAGATCACACTCGTTAAAAAAAAAACAAACAAACAGGGGAGGGGCTGATTCTGGGCCTCAGATCTGAGGCCGCCCAGAGCCCCGCTGCCTCCTGCCCCAGCCTTGGGATTCCACCCAGCACAACCCCAGGAAGCTCAGAAGGGCTCGTTGTGATAAGAGAAAGGGGCAGCGCCACCTCCCCTTCCCAGTGCAGCATGGGAAGCTCCATGGAGGCGATATCTCATCTGGAACCTTAAAAGCTCCCCAGGGCTTAAACAGGTTGGGGGGGGGGGAGGGGAGAGGAAGAGAGGGATCCCGGGTGGAAGAAACCTCGTGGTCAATAGCCACGAGTGAGGCCAAGGACGAGGCAGGATTGAACACAGCTGGGCATCCCCGGTGCAAAATTACCTCCTCCAATGGAGCCCAGGCTTCTCCACCAAGGCCCACAACCACCAAGGAGTGCTTCACAAATAAAACCAGTACCAAGGATAATACATCAGAACATCTGAGTACAGGGGGCAGCTCCAGCTACAACCTGGTGCGGGGTGGGGGGTGGGGGGTGGTGGAGGGAGGGCAGGAAGAGGAAGAAGGGCTGCCTCCCAAGAACCAGGCTCAGACCCAGACCAGCGAAGAGACAGCCACCTCCTGGAATGTTCTGGTGTCTCCTCTCTGCCCATCAGGGAACTCTGTAAAGACTATATGCAAGCTAAAAAGAGGCCCCAGGGCTTGGAACACTAATTCTACCCAGCTAACCTGGACTACGCCCTACACAGCAGGGCCTGGGTAATGAGGGGGGTGGTGGGCTGCTGGGTGCCTCCCAGGGGAGGTGGCAGAAATGTGCTTCTATAAAGAGGGGCCAGCCTGTGTCCTCCCAGCATGCAAAAGGGCTTCCGTGGGCCTCGGGGAGGGCCGGGCCGGGAAGGCAGCTACCCAGGCTTGCTTGAGAAGGAATCTCTGGATTCTTACGCTCGTGAGCCAAGGTAGTTGAGGCAGGGGCAGTGGGTTCTGCCCTTAGTACAGGATGGTATGTTTAAAAAGACTAAAATAGGGAAGCTCTGTTGCCTCCCCAGGCCCCTAGCCCGGAGGCAGAGGGGTAGACAAGAAGACCTTTGAACCCTTTGAACTCACCCAACGAGGAAGGATTCTCCTGTGTGGGAAACCCTTGCCTTGGCACCACTGGTCCCAACCCCAACTCTACTTAGACTCCCTCTCCCATCCAGTGCCCCCAAATTCAGAGACGGTGAGCTCCCTGGTCTTGGGGTTCTCGAAAATCAGGGTCCCGCGGCTCCCTCACCAAAACACAGACGACCCAGTTCTTTCCAGTCCACCATTTCCAAACTAGCTTGTTTCAATCCCACGGAGCTAGGCACCCTGGGGGTCTGTGCTAGTCCCAGGGCACCGCCTCCTTTCCTTTGGGTCCTGCTGGGCCCCAATTCCTAGAGCCACCAGAAGAGGGGCAGGCAAGAAGGGACAGACAGATGGACTCAGACAGGCTGCGGCAAAGCTCCTTCCACGGGTGGGCGGAGGGAGGCTGAGCTCCTCTTCAAGTGGGAAGGCTCTGGACCCCCCGGAGCTGGCTCCGGATCCTTGCAAAGCTGCCCCATTGGCTCTGGGGCAGGAGTAGCTGCCTGAACCCGGTGCCGCAGGAAAGACACTTGCTGGTAATTGGCACCATGGAGATGGCCGCTGGGTTCTGGACTTGGCTCCGGGCAGCGAGCTTCCGAGGAGACAAAAAGGGGGAGCAGTCGGACAGTGTCTGGGACAGGAGGATGGTATGCCCTGCCGCCTCAGTCTTTCCTTTCTCCGGATTGCAGCCACATCCACCAGGTCAAGAACCAGCCAAGCCAAAAGTGCAGCCAATCCCGTTGGGAGAGGGGAGGTCTTGGGGGTAGGAGGCAAAGAGGGGGTGAGGAGGGGCCCTGGGGGTCAGGTCTCCCCATTCTGCTTCCCCACCATGGGGGAGAACCCCATCCTCCTCTGTTCAACGTGCCCCTGGGCCTGGGGTCCCAGGTTGGGGCTGGGCGTTCTCCAGGCCTTCTTAGGGAGCCCCTCCCCACCCCGGCCCTAAGATCGCTCGCCACAGGGCCCCACGGTGCTCTCGAGGGACAGCTGGGACGCTTGCCGGAGCAGGGGGCCCGCGGCCGGGTCCACCATGGAGGAGGTGGGGAAGAGCTTGTACCAGCCCACAGCCAGGGTGGTCAAGTCCAGCTCTTCCAGCAGCACTCGGGCCACACCCATGAACTGCTTCCGCTCCATGCGCCCATAGTTCCCCCACACGATCACCTGCGGGGCAAGAGACACAGCGGTTCAAATCCTGCCGATGCCACTCACGGGCCCAGAACCAGAACCCAGGTCACCCTCGTGCCCACTTCACCTCTGAGTCCCGTAAATGCTACCTCCTTAAAATTGCTCAGTGAGTTATGTGCCCGACTTCAGCGCAGGTCATGATCTCATGGTTCGTGGGTTTGAGCCCGGCAGTGGCTCTGTGCTACAGCTCGGAGCCTGGAGCCTGCTTTGGATTCTGTGCCTCGCTCTCTCTCTGCCCCTTCCCCACCTGTGCTCTCTCTTTCAAGAATAAATAAACATTAAAAAAAAATTTTTTTTTCTATTGCTCAAGCCTGACCATATCTTCCTGGCTCTAGTGCCTCTATTATTGCTTGCCTGGACAACTGGCTTCCTGACTCCCATCTAACCCTCTCCACTCTGCCCTCCGTACCCTCCGCCTTTGAAGCTGAGCGTTGAGGGCGGACCCCACATTGAGTCCCCTGCCTGGTACGCGCCCTCCACCCCCCACACCAGGCGCTCTGCTTCCAGATTCTCGCAAACTCCCCATGTGAAACAAAGTTTTAAGAGCGGCTGATGGAGATACAGTATACATGCTAGCTTCATTCCTTTTTCCAACAGACTTTTCCATAGTGCCTTCGCGTTGCTTGGTCCACACTCTTCCCTGGAACAGCCAGTTGGGCCATTTCCGTGGTTGCAGGACCCTCACTTGATCTTCCGTAGCTCAGAGTCTAACTCCGCCCCCTCTACAGAGGCGTGCTGGCTCAGTCATTCAGCGGAGCCTGTTGGCTTTAATGCACAGCCTCTGGGGTCAGACACATGTAGGTTCAAATCCCAGTCCTGGCGGGGTGGGTGGGGCAAGTCATCCAACCTCCCGGGGTCTCAGAGTTGTTGTTTTTAAATGAATTAGCCCCAGTTTACCTGGAAGGCAAGGATCAAAGGGATGGATGGCCAAGCTCACTATCAACTGTCAGCTGCCCCTCAAGTGCACAGGGAAATGTGAAAACTGAGCTGCTGCTACTGTGGACGGAGTCAGAAGCTGCCCCAACGCTGCACTGACCTTAGATTCAATCCTCCCGACAACCCTACAAAATGTACCGATTGCACAGCTGTTAAAACTGAGCCTCAGAGAACTTAAATCGTTTGCCTGAGGTGGCTCACCTGACCAGTCTTCAGGGCTCCTTGGGCAGCTGATCAGAAGCCACCTCTGGCACATGGATGGATTCGTTTTAACCTGGGGTTATGGGCTGAACTGTGTTCCCCTCAAATTCATATTGAAGCCCTAGGCCCTAGAACGTGACTGTATTTGGAAACAGGGTCTTAGATTCAAATGAGGCCATCATGGTGACCCTAATCCCATCCGGCTGGTGTTCTAGGAAGAGGAGATTAGAGCGCACAGAGAGAGAGAGCAGGGATGCATGTGCACACAGCAAAATGACCATGTGACGACACGGGGAGAGGGCGGCCTTTGCAAGCCAAGGAGAGAGGACTTGGAAGAAATGGAACCTACAATACCCTGATCTTGAACGTCTAGCCTCCAGAACTGTGAGAAATAAATTTCTATCGTTTAAGTCCCCCAATCTGTGGGGCTTCGTCACGGCAGCCCTAGCAAACTGAAACAACCAGCGTTGGGATCTCACGGTGCTGGTGGGTCTGTCGGGCTCTGATGTCAGTCAGGGAGCTCTCAGTAGCAAGGGGCCCACTCAGATTTCTGTTTCCCCACCCCCCTCCCCATCCCAGACATGGAAATTCTCTGCAGCTTCTCCAAAGATGCTCAGGCCAGAATGCACTACCTGTGTCTACAGGACCGGGTCTGGTCCACAGATATTTTTATTTTTTTTAATTTTTAAAATGTTTTATTTATTTTTGAGAGAGACAGAGAGACAGTGTGAGCAGGGGAGGGTCAGAAAGAGAGGGAGACACAGAATCCGAAGACAGGCTCCAGGCTCTGAGCTAGCTGTCAGCACAGAGCCTGACATGGGACCGGAACCCACAAACCGTGAGATCATGACCTGAGCTGAAGTCGGACGCCCAACCGACTGAACCACCTAGGTGGCCCCCACAGATGTTTTTAAATTGTATTTGAATGCCTCTAGACTAGAAGAGTTTTCCCAGTTTATGCATAAGAAATTTATATCATCACCCCAAGCATTCATGGGATCCCCAACTGAAGCAAGTCAAAGAAGGCCTGCCTAACAAAGAATGATAAATGTTTTCTCTCCTGTTCTATTCTGCTAAACAAACAAACTTGTTGAGACTCGATAAACTGATTTCACAGCTCGCTGACGGGTCTTAATCCTCAGGTTGACAAATTCTGCCCCAGACAGGCCCTGGGCTTCCCAGGCTGGCAAAAGTCCCACTGTCTTGGCAATGTGTAACACTTTGGCCCTGCCCTCATTTGCTTTGCCAGCTCTGGTTAGAAGCAAGAAATGGAGGTACAAGCAAGAGGTGCCTGAGCGGTAACTGTGAGGCAGTGGGCATACGGTTCCTGCATCCTGCCAGCACCCACAAAGGGCAGCTATTTTCAGTTTGATGTCTGAGTCACCGTCAGGGCCCTCCTAATGGCCAGGGAACCAACCACCTCTCTGAGTCCTCAACAGCTCCCAGGCTATTATTTTTGCGCTCCAGGCCAAGCCCCTGGCCTCCAGAGGTTGTTGTGACAATGACTAATAATAACAAGAACAACGGTGGCAGGCATTTGTGGGGCACTTACCGTGGGTCGAACTTGCCGACAACTTTTTTCCACAAAGCGCACATTTTGCTGTCACAATAATGTTATCTATAGGTACCGTGAGCATCCCCATCTTACAGATGAAGAAGCTGAGGTTCAGGCAGGAACTTGTTCAGAACTGAATTGTGGAGCTCAGATCAACCACAGTGCTCTCATTCCTGCCGGTGAGGCCTCCAGAGACCCCAGGGGCACCCCGTCTCTCCCTCTGGAACTGCACACACACCCCCCAGGGCCCCTCACCTGCAGGACTTTGCCCTGGGGACTCTCAGGAAACAGCAGCACCTGGTTATACAGCGGGTCCAGCGACTTGCGAGCAACTTTGGTCTTCTTCTTGGCAATGCAGACGCCGTTCTCCAGCAAGTAGGCCTTGATGTAGGCCGCTGAGGATGGAGATCAGAGGAGTGAGCTCAGATCCGGGCCTCAAATGGTGGACAAAAGGCACGGTAGAGGGAGGCTTCCACCCACTGTGGAGGCCAGACTGCCTCATGGGGTTTGGGGCAAGTGTGGTAGTAGGTGTGGGTGGTGGGGTGCAGCCCCTTGGCTGGTCCGGCCTGCCTCCTTCCTGCCTTTGCTCACTCTGTACTTACCCGTTTCCTCTCTCAGTCCCTGATTGGTTCACCCCACCCCCAGCTCACCCATTCAACACTGATACATTCACTCGATAAACGTTTGCTGAGCACCTGCTGTGTGCCAAGCACCCAGGCATGAGGGTACAGCCATAAACAAGAAAAATGGTCCCTGTCCTCTAGAAGCTCAAACCAGTGGGGAAGACCCGTAAGGTCGACTGACAATCTCACGGGGTTCCCAGAACAGACTCTAAACCACTATCGCACGTGAATCACTGGAGTTGGGACAAAAAGGTCCCCCGTAGTCAGGTCCGATTTTCTCTCTTCTAGACCCAGATACCCCTCAGGACCCCCTCCCCGACCTCCACCACTGCCTTCGCGAAGGAAGAGCAGCCCCACACCTGGCAGTGTCTTGGAGCCTGGCTTGGCCGTCAGTCCCCGAGCCTGGATGATGTCCACTTCAAGCTGGCCATTCCGCTCCTGCAAGCCGATCTCCACGTCCCCTGCAAGGGGCCCCAACGAGAGTGGCTTAGAAGCTCGCCCAAGGGCTCTCTTCTCTACCAGGAGATGAAGCCCCCTTCCCCTGTTCCCACCCAAAAACAAGACCAGAAACAACTCCAACACAGGTGCCCCGGCTCTGCTGAGCCTGCAGGTGCAGACGAGGCTTTAGGCTGGGTGCTCAGCGGATGTAGCCAAGGTAGAGGGGACGAGGGGAAGGGCGAGGGCTCGTGGCGCCCCCCTCTCCCATCGGGAATAGGTCCTGGGGCACTCACCCATTGGCGTGGTGGCCAGGGTCTGGCGGCCCACGAACTGTGCTGGCCCCATGCTGCCAAGGAAGTCACTGAACTGTGCGTCTGACGCCAGGCAAACTCCCCCGTAGTTAAGGCTGCGAGAAGAGAAGACGAGACAAAAACAAATGTTCTCAGGGGCTGACTGAGGACTCTGATGACTCAGGCAGTCACCTCCAGAACCTCCCTCATTCCCTGGGGATTCCGTCCACATCCATCACCCGGCCTCAGGCAGACCTCTGTCCTGTCTCTCCCTCCTTCTTTCTATCTTCATGGCCCTCAGATTTTCACTGGACTCCACAAAATTCTAGGGCTTCGTTTTGTGTCTTGTACCATCCTCCCTCCTCTCCTCGCCAAAACTCAGGTTCCACCTCCATGAAATGGGTGTGGCAGTACCTGCCTTTTGGGGGTGGTTGTAAGAAGCACGGGAGGTAAGGCTGGTGGGTGCCTGGCTCCTATGGTTTAAGTGCCCCGACCCTGAAAGCACGGTCCAGAGACCAGCAGCATGACCCAGGAGCTAATGAGCAACAAAACAGCACCGCACTCACCCCTACCTGCTGAGTCAGTCTGCCTTTTAATGAGAGCCCCAGCAGACTCATTTACACCTGACAATTCCAGACACACAGGACCAGTGGCTGGATCTTGGAGGTCTGCATTGGTTGCTGCTGCTCAAAGTCCATTGCACCTGCTCTGTTGGGAACGTGACCGAAAAATCTCCTTTGAAAACCCCCCTCCCCAAGGCACTGATTGCCATGGAGTGGAGCAGACCAGGTTCAAGAGTCTGGGTGTGAGCTCTGCCTGGCCAATCGGCACTTTCCTTCCCTTGGCTGCTGACTGGCTCAGAGAGCTGCATGGGGCCCAATTCAGCCCACAAGAATCTGGTTAGGAAGCTTTTGACTGTAAGGAGTGAGAAGCTCTCTTTTCCCACCAGGCTTGAGCCTGAGACAGAAGACTAGAGCCATTGGCAGCTGTCTTGCTGCCATCTGGGGTCCAAGAAGGAAGCCACCATACAGGTGGCACTGCACGAACTCCTGGATCAAGTTCCGCCTGAAGCAGGATACTTCATCTCTTCTGTGATTATATAAGTCAGTGATAACTACTGTTATTAAAAATTATTACTTTTTTTTGCTTACACCAATTTTAGTTAGTTTTTCCTCTCTCATCTCTGAAATGGGAATAATAATGTTCCCATTTCCTAGGTCTGAGATGAGGCACCAAGTACCATGCCTGATGTACCCTGTCACCTTTAGGAGCAAAGCACGGGCAACCCACTTCCCCGTCTAAGCCTCGCTCTGACCCCAAGAGGTTGGTTCTTCATTTTATCGCCATTATTCAGGTCAGAAAGCCCAGGTCCTGCTCGGCCTAGAGCCACGGAACTCACCGGGCATCAGCACTTGAAAACAACACTTCTAATGCCAGTCCCAGGTGACTTTCCACTCGGGCAGGTCCCAAGAGTAATAGTGAATTTTTGACAACTGCCTACTGTGTGCCAGGTTTCACAGCAGAGGCCGGGGTGGTCTCTGAGCAGGAGCAGGAAAGCACCTTAGGGCCTGGTGGGTACTGCGTGCTTAGTTTGCTGCAGAAAGCGGCCTCCCCAAAGCTCCCCCCTTAGGAAACCTGCTGGGATCTCAGCCTTGGAGGAGGAGGAAGAGCTTCCGAGGAAGGTGAGGTTTTGAGATCCACCCTGCACGGGTGCCCCTCCTGCTTCTGAACCACTCGGCCCACGAGTCTGCCTTTCCCGCGGGACATGACCCCACTGTTTTGCTGCGGAGATGTGTTGCTCCTGAAGAAATGCCTAAAGAAGGCAGTATCACAGGACACACCCAGTCCCCTACCCACCCACCTCGGGTTGGGTATCTCAGCACCAAGGGCTTACTAGGTGCCAGCACCCTTCCAGGCTCCAGGGCTTATTCAAGTCCTGTCCTCACGGGCCATATATTCTGCTGAGACTCGTGCAGATTCTAGTGGAGCAGGCATGGTTTTATTTAGCTAATATCAAGGACGGGAGAGCCACTTGCCCAAGGTCATGCAGTGAGAGGGTGGGAGACACAGGATTTGAACCTACATCTGCGGGTGGGAGACACACATTTTAGCTCACTGCCACGGCATACAAGAACCTCCCCTTGTCCTGGGTGGGTCCCAGTACATGGAGTGGACTCCTAGGAGCCTGGTATGTCTTTTTCTTCCTTCCCTTCCCTTCCCTTCCCTCCAACATCCTTTTAAATATTTTATTTTTATTTTAGAGAGAGAGACAGAGAGAGACCATAGGGGAGAGGAGCATAAGGAGAGAGAAGAAAGAATCCCAAGCAGGCTCCATGCTCAGCACAGAGCCCGATATCAGCTCCATCCTACAGCTCTGGGATCGTGACCTGAGCCAAAATCAAGAGTTGGACACTCAAATCAACTGAGCCACCCAGGTGCCCCTGGTATGCATTTCTGAGTGTGGTGAATGCTGTGCTCATCTCTTCCTCCTGGACAGACAGCTCCATCCAGCTCAGCCTTGTACCCACGTGTGGCCAATGGGAGCTGAAGGAATGCAGGCCTAACCTATAAAAACCCCTCACATGCCATCTGTCCCGTGCCAGTCTAAGCCTATACATAGTAATGCCAAAGGCTAGATATGCCTGAGGCAGCTTACTTGGCCCCAGAACTTTCCACAGACACCTCCCTCTTCAAACCAATGTTGGACTGGACCAACCCTTGTGGTTCTTATGATTGCACGATGCCCTTCAGCAACCAATCATCAGGAAACTTTGACAAAATAAAGGCTTATTAACCTACAAGACCTGGAAAATCACACCACACACATGGAGGTTTATACAGTGAGATCATGGAAGCGGGGTGTGAGAGAGTGCACAGACCAGGGGTTCTGCTTTCACTGGGGTCAAGGGTGGGGGCCTAGGGTCTCAGGGCATGCTCTTTATTGGCGAATTTAAAACACAAGAGTGGGAATTTAAAGCATGGAAAGAGAACAGACAAGTAGCCCAAATAGTCAGTTATCAAAATCAACCAAGATCTCTAAAACAAAACAACCTCGGTTGGGGGGTGGGGGGAGCGGGGCATGGAGCTGGCCTGGCTCTTTGTGTGGCTGGCAATTTGACTCTTTAAAATGAATGTCTTAGCAATCGAACTAAGTTAGGCTCCTGTATGACAAAAACAAAACAAAAGAAAAGAAAAACTGTCAGGGCTCACAGGACACCATCTCACACCCATTAAAATGGCTACTATCAAAAACAAAATAAAATTAAGAAAACAAAATAACAAGTGTTGGCGAGGATGTGGAGAAACTGGAACCCGCTGCACTGTTGGTGGCAATGTAAAATGGTACAGCTGCTATGTAAAACAGGATGGCAGTTCCTCAAAAAAAATTAAAAATAGAATTACCATATGATCCAGCAATTCCACTTCTGGGCATACACCAAAAAGAGTGAAAGCAGGCCTTCTGAGACACATTTGTACACCCCTGTTCGTAGAAGCATCATTTGCAACACCCCGAAGGTGTCTATTGATGGATGAAGGGTCTGTCCATACAACGGACTATTATGCAGCCTGAACAAGGAAAGCAGTTGTGACACATTCCACAACAGGGATGAACCTTGAAGACTTTATGTTAAATGAAATCAGCCAGTCCTGGAAGGATAAGGACTATGTGATTCCAATACAAGAGGTATTAGAGCAAATTCAGAGACAGAGCGATGGTTGTCAGGGGGGAGAGGAGAATGAGGAGTTAATGTTTTACGGGGACAGAAGTCACTTGAACAAGATGTGGAGTTCTGGGGGTGGATGGCGGTGATGGGTCGCACAGCGGTGTGACTGTGCTTAATGCCGCTGACCCACACACTTGAAAACTGTTCTGGGGAGGGCTGAAGGGGAGCGGGAGCTCCAGGCTTCCAGCTGGGGAGTCAGTAAGTCACGGGCAAGAAAGGCACCCCCTAGGGCCTACAGTCAGTGATACGGTAAGAGCCCTGTATGGGGACAGATGGGACCAATGTATCACTATGTTGTACGCCTGAACTAATGTAACACTGTTTCAACTATACTTCAATTAAAAAAAAATCCGTTATGATGGTAAATTGGTACCATGCATATTTTACCACAATTAGGAAAAAAACCCCACCTACGATGTTCTCTCTTCCCCCCACCCCCCAAATAAGAGGCCCTAAGAAAAAGGGACCCTGGGCCCAACAACTAGAAACACCAGCATTGAAATTTCCATGAACAAGAAACAAAGGTTTACATGAAGTCGTTGGTTAGAGTCTGGTTATGGCGACCGGCTTTACTTACACAAATACAGTGACCCTGACCCCTGGCCAGAGCTGATGGATTCACGGCTTAGACGCCTGAGCCAAGCTCAAACCAAAACTCCCTCTGGGACACAAGACAGAGAAGCCCAGAGACTGAAAGTCCTGAGAACTGAGCCCTGTGTGTGGCCCTCCCAAGGAGCCCAAAACTCGCTCCCCTGTCCTGGGTGCTCCAGGTCTTCCCCCAAGCACATGAGCAGCCTGAGCCGCGTGCCCATACAGTCTTTCACGTAAGCCATTGGCAGGGTTGATGGCAGGATAATAATCTGACATTGTAGCCCAAGTGTTCTTCATTTTCACGATTTCCTTCCATTGAGGCAGGAGCCTCAGACAAGTGATGACCCAGTAGAAGGCAGACAAGTGAGTCAGATTCTTGGCTTTTGAGTTTCGAATCCAAGAAGAAACAGAAGGGTGTACACAAAACCACACCGTGCTGTCCCCCCCATAAACAAACAAGTCCCCAGCCTAGAGGGCAGCGGGAGTCAGGGAGGAGGGGAGGGTCCGCGGAGGAGGTCTGGGTTCCTGGCTGGGCTGGCGGTGCTGAGCGATGACCGGAAACCCCACGCAGGCCTGGGGAATCTGAAAGCAGAGGGGACTTGTGCCCATCCTTCCCATTGGATGGAGCTGAGAAAAGGACATGATGCTTTGCAGAAATGGCTGCCTGGAGTCTTGTCAACCTGTGTCTGAGGCTCTGCGTGTCCCTCTGCGCCGGAGAGAAGCATATGCTCCTGCCGCACCCAAGAGAGGGCCAAACCAAAACAGAGGCAGAGGAGTACTGAATCCAAGCAGTCCAGCTTCTGAATCTATTATCTTAGCAATTATGCAACAGCCTCAGAGAGAAAGTATGGGGGAAATAAATATCTAGGGACAGCAATGTGTACCATTATTCTTGCACAGATCCTTAATTAACAGCACCAAAGCTAAGACCTAGAGACTTCCTCACAACTGGGGACATGGGCCTTCCTCCACAACCCTCTTTCCCCACCTGCGCTCTTGGCCATCTGTGGGGTCCAGGCTCCATTCTGCAAGGAGGGTCTGGGCTCCAAAAGCCCAAGAAACAGCGGCGCCTCCTGGGCTCCCAGTCACTGAAGGGCCCAGCCTCCAAGGCAGAGCGAGACTTCTCCAGCCTGAAACTGAAAGTTCCCTCCAACATCGTCATTGTCTGCTCCTCAGTTCCTGGTGGGATTGTGAGCAGACAATGGGGAACTGGCAGGCCTGGTAATTAGTGGTAATTGTTTATAATATCTGGGTGGCTGCCCGATTTCCCATCCCGGGGTGCCCTGCTGGCTGCCAAGGAGCCAGGCAGATGCCCCAGAAACCCTGAATGGGTTATCACAGCCTCCAGGGGGCTGGAGGACAGAAGAAGCAAGTGGTGACAGGTCCCCACTGGCCTGAGGACCAACTGTATCAGGGACCCCACTCCACCTCGGGGTCTACCCTGGAGTAGGATAAAAGGCAGAGGACATGAAGTCAGAGCTGGCTCTACTCACTGGTCACCTGCCTGCTGTGTGACCTCTGACAAGCTGCTGGTGTCTCTGGGCTTGAATCTACTCATCTGCACACAAGACCACACCTACCTAGCTCTTGGACAGTGGGTAGCCATTCCTTTGGTGGGCGCCTGTGCTGTACCAGTTTTAAATGCCTCAAAAATCTCTGCTCATAAGATCCACTGGCAAGCGGGTGGGAAAGAGCCTGCTGAACTAAATACTATACACATGTTACTACTTAGACCATGCCTTGCATGCAGTAGGAACTCAATAAATGTTCACTGCCAAGCCTTTCGGCTGGTCCCAAACTGGGAAAATATGGTGGCTAAGACTGGACTTTGGCATAATATAGACCTTGGATTCCAGTGCTGTGCAACCTGGGGTAAGTTGTGTAACCTCTCTGAGCTATTTCCTCATATGTGAAATGGGGACCAACTGTAATCGCCCTACTGAGTAGCTGGGGAGAGTCAGTGAGGTAACACGAGCAAGGTGCTCAGCAGAGGACCTGGCCCGCAGGGTGTGCTGAGTGAATAATGCGGGTCCCTGCTGCCTGGACTGGGAGAGCCTCTTCTCCTTCCTCATGGCGTTTTCACGGCACATTGGCGTCCCGGCCTGTTTGGAAGTGTAGCATCTGGGTGCCCGAGACCAAGTCCCGGCCACCTAGGGAGCAGTGGGGGATGGGGGGAGGCCACAGCCACTGGTTCCTCCCAGGGACACATGCCGGCCACGCGGGTGCAGGCACAGGCCCGAAGCAGGATTACAATCTGTGTTCCACTGGGCTTTTATTTTGTGTTAATGGTGAAATAAGATTGCCTGCATTTCAAATCTTGTTAGTTTTGTTTGTGGCACTGAAACCCATTTGTCTTTTATTATTAACCTGTGAGCTCGGTTTGGCCCCTGAATTTCTGTGCTCTTGCTTCTTCAAGAAGTCCCTGAGTTATTGGGGGGTGACTCTTCTCTTTTCCAGACCGATCACCTGTCTCAACTGCATCCGAAGTCAAAATGCTGCACAGCCCTCCTTGTGGTCAGGGGTTATGCGCTTCTGCACGACTCTAGTAGTGTGCGGGTTCTCTGTTCTTCCATTCACTGTCTGCGCCCATGTCTCTACCCATCCATCTGCCCTCCCACAGACTGGCGAGCCTACACTACAGTCAGTTCTGCTATAACGCAGAACATACATTCCTGAAAGTCCCTCTGCAGTGCAAAATCCTGCAATAAGAAATCAGAGCTTGCGGGGAAAACAGGGTTAATTAAGGGCACAGCACCCAGATACTATGTCAGTATGACGTCCACAAGAAGAAGGAAAAAAAGGAACATAGTAAAAATGGTAGCACGCTCTTTCTACACATTAAAAGGTTAAGAAATGCATAAATACAAAAATAAACACAGTGCATTACCTCGGAGACAACCTGAAGTCTGCTTGTGGAAACTAGCGTCAGAGGGAGGGCAGCCAGTGAGGTACGCGCCCTGGGGGAGCAGGGCCGTCTGACGCGGGACGGACCGTGGGACGCTGGGTGTGGACGGGACACCGGCCAGCAGCTGCGGGGGCAGGGAGCTGCTGGACGTGTGTTTTGTGTATTCCCACGTGGTGCCGTTTTTTGGTGTCCCCCTAGTGTGTCTCACGGATGAAATGCACCCGAGCAAAGGTGAAATCTGTATTGTGCTCAAATTGTTCCCTGATACTGCAACTGTGTTGGAACAAATTCGTGTTTTCAAAACAAGTGTTGTAGCAGAACTGACCGCACGCCAGGGCACACAAAATCCGTAGTGCCTGCTCTGGCTTCTCAAGCATTCAAGACAGTTCTACACCTGCCCCCAAGCCCGAGAGTGCGGCTCACAGGGATTTGACTGATGTACCAAATAGGTAACAGGAGGGGAAACCAAGGCACAGAAATGTTACATAATCCAACCAAGAGGACTCTGCTAGGCAGTGGCAGTCTGACTGCAGAGCGCATCTTCTTAACCGCTCTGCACTGCTTCCTCTGTGCCCCAAGACCTTCGCCTTGCCCCAAGCACAGCATAGTGGCCTGCACCGTAAGCCCTGGAGTCAGGCAGGCCTGGGTTGGAATCCTGACACCATCATCTGCTATCTGTAGAGACACATTCTTCACCTCTCCGAGAGCCTGGGTTTCCTTCTTGGTGAGGCAGGAATAAACCACAGGACACCCCTCGGTGCTGCTGGAAGTACCAAATGACATACACTTCTCAGAACCGAAGTCAGCACAGTCAAATGTCCCATAAACACTGGTGCTTATGAAGCAGAACAAAACATGTCCACCTGTCTCCTAGCCCACAGCCACATCCAGTCCTGGTTTGTCCTTCAGGCTCAATGACTCTGTTAAATAGCAGAAGTGGGGAAGGGAAGGGGGCTTCCAACCACCCACTGGGCCTCCTGGGTCTTTGGTGACTAGGGAAACAGCCTTGGCAAAAATGTGACCCTGAGTCCCGGTGCGGTGACCATGCCTGTCTGTGTTCCAGAGCTCTGGGCACAGTGACCCAGATGCCCAGAGAGCTGGATGCCGATGGCCCACATGCCCTAGGACAATGTGGGACACAGGGAAGGAGCAGGAGGGGCTCTGGGAGCCAGCTTTGAGAGCTTCTGGGCTGCAGAGAGGATGCCGGGCCCCTGATTCAGAGTGATGCCAGCTGGGGATGTGCAAGAAGGAGTGGAATGTGGGTGTGGTTCTGCTCACAGTACCCATCCGCTATCTGCCAAAATGTATGCGATAAATATCACCTGCAGGCCATGCTGGGCAGGCACTGAGCTCAGACCAACACACACATGACAATCACGACAGAGTGAAGGGTGCTGTGATGGGGAGATCAGGCTGAGGCAGCAAGAGACATGACAGACCTCCGTGTTCCACCTCCCCTGCCCACACCCAGGGCAGACATTGCTAATCGACCTCAGCACTCCTGCTGAGGCTGGAACGGGCTCCGGAATCGCTCTCAACACAGCATTCCAGGGAGCCACTATCAATTAACTGGAGCTGGCACAGGAGGCGAAGCGTATGCGCCAGTTCTTAGCTGAGATCTGGAGGAGGAATGAGTCAGAGGGAGGCGGGGGTAGAGGTAGGAAAGGCAGTGCAGGTAGAGGCAGGTCTATGGAGACAGAGGGAGGCGTAAGAGGGCTAGGGCGCTGGAGCAGGGGGCACGTGGTTGGTGCCTGGGAGAGGCTGGCAGAGATCAGCGGAAGTTAAGTGCTGAGTGACAGACTAAGGAGTTTAGACCAAAAGGGAGACTTGCATGCATCCCCGCAGGAGCGATGAGTGGCCTTGCCAGGGGGGTGGGAGGGAGAGAAATGGATGAGTCAAAGATAGTTAGGAATAAAATGGAAGAACCCAACGATGGGGTGGATATGGAACGCGAGAGGGGAAGCTGCCTGGGAGAAGCCCGAGGCGGTAGTGCTGTGCACTCAGACAGCAGGCTCCGTCTGTCCGGACTCCCACATCCTCACCACATCAGTGCTTGCCGACCTCTAATGGCCAGGACCCGTGTCCCTCTGGCCCCAAGAGCTCACTCTGCTGCAGTGAGGGTAGGGCAGTTAATTGAAAGCAGCCACCAACCAGTAAGGGACAAGAGTCAAGCATGAATACTCTAGCTCCCCTCACCTGCTCCCCCTGGGGCTAGCTTTGGGGTGCACAGGGCCCCCCGGCGGCCAGAGTGCCTGTCTGGATCAAGCTCTGGTTGCCCACAATGGTAGCTCCCTTCTTAAAGCACGTGTCCCTGCATGCCTGCTCTGCTTCTCTCTCACGTGCTCCTCTGCCATGGTTTTCTGGAACCATCTCCCAAGTGAACTACCTGGACTCAAATCCATTCCTCAGGTCTGGTTCTGGGAAACCCAAACTAAAGCAGACAGTCACCAGGGAGATTCTCAGGATTCAGGGGGGGTGTCTGGGGAGGCACTATTCTCATGGCCCTTTCTCAGGGCGCTTGAACCCCTGCCCTTTATCTGGGAGAGATGGGCCTGCTAGAGGGGAAGGTGGGAAGCTTGGCTTTGCCAAACCCACAGCTCTTCCCTTCCATCCTTAACACAGAGAGAACTCCAATTTTCAATCAGGCAGAAAGGGGCTCAGGAAGGAAAGCCCTTCCCCAGCCCCTGAGATGCACCAGGATTTGGTCCGATGTGCTGACACCCAGGCAGGGAAAAGATGAAGGGACTCACTGAGCCACCAAACCACCCTAAAAGCTCCTCCTCCAGAAATCTTGACAGACGCAACCATTAAGTAAGGGACAGAGTCAAGTGTAAGACCTCAAGGCCTCGATTTGAAGCCTGGCATTTAAAACCACTTACTGGCTGAGTGACCTTGAGCAGGTTACTTAATCTCTTGTGGCTTCTTTTTCCTGGTCCATGAAATGGGGACATGAACATTCTCAGGATCATGAGGTTGTGAGGATTAAATGAGCCATCACCCGGAAAACACTTCACCCGGCGCCTGCCAAGAGCAGGTGCTCTATGAAGGGTTAGCTCTAGAACATTACCGCTAAGCCAGGGCTTCTTAAGCTTAACAGGCACATGACCCAGCTGGAGGTCTTGTAAAACTTCAGGTTCTAACTCAGTGGGTCTGGGGTGGAGCCTGAGCTCCCAGGGGACATGGATGCCGCTAATCTGTGGGCCACACTTGGAACAGCAAGGGCTGACAGCACTGTCAGCTACTACTGTTCAACCTGGAGCCCAAGGATCTTTGCTGACAGAACGGCCCCACCCATAGGCACCCCTTCCGCAGCCCAGAGACCTGGCTAGGATGCAGTGCGTTCAAAGTTCTCCATGTGCATCCCTTGCAGCTCTTCCCCTCGCTGCGAGGTGCTGGGGCAGTGCAGGGCAGGGTGTCCAGGTGCCCAGCACGAAGTGCTAGCACACTGCAGCCACTTGATCATCGCTGCTGAAATAAAACCCCCTGTGGCCACCTGCAGAAGTACACATGCCCCGTGATGCAGTACACGGACAGAGCCAGCAGAGCCAGGGGCCGCAGGCTCGCGGGGGCTGCTCAAGCACGCTGGCTTCTCGTAAGCCTCAGCTGGGCTGGCAGGAGCCCAAGGGGAGGACAGTCACACCCCCTCCTATTTCAGAGCCTGGCATCTGGGTCCCACCAGTGCCCAAAATACCTCCGAGAACAAGGAGGAGGCCGGCCACAGCTCCATGTCCCCACTGGTCCTGTCTATGTCCCTTCCTGGCCCAGGTGTCAGGTGAAGCGGTAAAACCTGGCGGGGATCCATCCAGACTCAGACCCTCTCTAGAGGGCAAGACTCTCCCCTCTGCTGGAACCAGCGCCCTCCAACACACCTGGCCCTTCCGCAACTGGGTTCAAGATATCCACTCCAGACTTTTTGATAATCAAAATCATCACGGCCAACATCAGCCCCATGCTTGCTCTGTGCTGAGAATTTTACAGACATGATTGCATCGGGGGCGGCTCCCTGTATCTGTTAGGAGGCAACTGGTCACAAGGAGCAAAATTCCCAACTAACAGGGGCTGAATCAACAACAAACAACACTAATCATAGACAATAATAATCAAATCATAGTGTGAGCTACGTACCAGTCACTGTTCAAAGTGCTTGTACACGTATAAATTCATTTAATCCATACCACAATTCTATTAGTGGTCCGTACTATCATTGTCCCCTTTCCACAGATGAAGAAACTGGGCTCAAAGAAGTAAAGTGACTTCCCCAAAGTCACACAGCTATGAAGAATCAGAAATGAGAGGGGCACCTGGGTGGTTCAGTCAGTTGTGTGTCTGACTTCAGCTCAGGTCATGATCTTGCGGTTCATGAATTCGAGCCCTATATTGGGCTTGCTGCTGTTAGCCTGTCGGCGCAGAGGCTGCTTCAGATCCTCTGTCCGCCTCTCACTGTCCCTTCCCTACTTGTATTCTCCCAAAAATAAATAAATATTTAAAAAAAAAAAGGAAGAAGGAGAAATGAAGCACAAACCAGGATAGTTTGACCCCAGGGTCCTGGTTTGGAATCTCTCTGTAACATAATCAGCCTCTCCGGTCCCCTAAAGCACATTATAGCAAATGACAACAGCAGCCACCTCCCAAACACCTGTCATGTGCAGGCATCATCATCTCTTTTCTCCTTCACAGCACCCTCCTATGCTGCTCTCCTTGGACAAGTCATGTGGCTCCTCTGGGCCTTCTATACAATAGGAATATGGATCTGATTCTGCTGTTGCTTGGTGTGCCACACTGCCCTCCCCCTGAGCCCAGCAGGTAAGATGTTTACCAGCTTCTTGAAGCTTAAGAGGCTAAGAGATGTGTCCAAGGCCACCTGGGGATCAGTGTCAGAGCCAGGGACTAGGACCCAAACCTTCTGACCCCCTGAAACTCAGCAGAGACCCACTACTACCCAGATGCCTAGAATATCTTCCTCCAAGTTCCGCTGCCTTGCCAAGTTTCTCAGGTTAAAGAAAACATGTGTTCCCTTCCTCCTCCTCCTCCTCTTCCCCTCCCTTCCGCCTGTCCTCCTCTTCTCCTCGCCCTCCGGAAAGCCTCCCTAGGAGGTGGGTGGAACAGCGGCATCTGCCAAGGCAAGGCCATTCACAGAGGCCGGAGATGCCCAGTTTAGGAGGGGCTGGGGGTGGGAAGGCCTCCAGCCGGCAGGAACCCCCAGCTGGGAGGTAGTGTCAGGAATGAGATAAGAGCACGGGTGGTGGCCCCGCCCCAGCCCCGCCCCACAGCGACCTGGCTGGGTATCTGCCCTCAGACCAGCCACTTAGCCGGTGCTGTCCAGTGGAACGGTCTTGGAGGACAGAGAGGCTCTGTATTTGTTTGCACTGTCCCAAACGGTTGCCTCTGGACACATGTTGCCATGCACCTGAAATATGGCCAGTGTGATGGAAAAAGAGATTATTTCACTTTATTCAGTTTTAATTAATTTACATTTAAATAGCTACATGTCCAGTGTCCGCTGCACTGGTTGGCACAGCTTTACCCTACCCAAGCCCCTGGCTGAGGATGGCTAAGACGGGAGCGTGATGTGTTACCACAGAATGAGTCCCCCCTGGGAGTCAGGACTCCTGAGTTCCACACCTCTTAATGTGCTGTGTGACCCAGGACAGGTTCCTGAACCTCTCTGGGCACCCGGGTCATTAGTTTGGAGCAAAGTTTCTTTGTTAGGGATCCACGGATGGGCTAGGGGGATCTGGGCACCCCCTACAGGGTATCTGACTCTGTGTGTGTGTGTGTGTGTGTGTGTGTGTGTGTGTGTGTGTGTGTGTGTTAGGGGGTATGTGCATGTATTTCTCGGGGGAAAGCAGGCCCAAAACTTTCCCAAAATTCTTCAAGAGGCCCAGAATTGCTGCAGAGAGGAGAACTTCTGGGGAAAAGATGAGTCTTCCCCCGGGGAGCCTTTAGAAAATGGAGCTCCTGAGCCCCACTCCCAGAGACTCTGTTCAGGGCACAGGCCCTGCCACCTGTCTGGGGGGCAAGTGCCCAGTGATTCTGACGCACAGTCAGGGGAGAGAGGTGGGTGAGGAGCCAATCCTACCCTAATGTGTTATGCCTTGATGTATGGGAAACTCCTTTACAAGCAGTAATATATATTTTCAAAAACCAATTGTGATTTAAGAAACTAAGAAAGTGAAGAGAACACAGGAACCCTCATCATAAAACCCCTCTCGACCCCCGTATTTCCCAGCACTGACACGCGGCACTCGTGCGCCGACACTGTCCTGTGCACTCTGTAAATATTCGCCCGCTGAATCCTCACAACACCCCTCTGAGGCTGGTACTGGCACCCCATTTTACAGATGAGGAAACTGAGGCGCAGAGAGGAGACGTGCCCAGGATCATGCAGCCAGCAGGCAGCTGGGCCTGGAGTCTGCTCCGCTCCGCTCCACTGCTGGGGCTTCCCTGTTTATCACCTCCCTTCGGGACAACCAGGAGAGCTGAGCCAGTGCCCCGACCAGCCTGCGGCTGAGCCAGGGCTCTGGGCCGGGGCTGCTCAGCCTGGCCGCCCCGTGCCGCAGGGGCCCCGAGAGCCAGGAGGGCTGGCGGCGGGCGGGCCCCACACTCACTTGCCCTCTGAGCCGTAGCTATTCATGCTGTCCTCGATGGACTCGTGGCTGGCCTGGCGCAGCGTCCGGCTGGGCATCTCCACGGCCAGGCCCGTCTCCGTGCTCCTCTGGATGGCCCCCTTCAGCCTCCGGCTGTCCCCTTCAGAGCAGAGACGCCAAGGGAGATGCAGAAAGAGACACAGGATGGGAAGGAGAGACAGAGAGGCAAGTCATCTGGTTAGTGTTACAGTGGCTGGTGGCTGTCCAGTGTCGGCCCCCACCCCCAGTCCATCAAACCCCTCCTATCACCTGCCCCACCTGTCCCCCCCTCCCTGGGCACCGTGTCCTTCATACCCACCCAACAAGCAGTGTCACATGAGCCCTATTAACTAATGGATTCACTTACAGGTACTTTTTCTCTCCTTGAATTCACTTCTCCTCTACAACTTTCTACAAATTATTTCTCCTCTTCCTCTTCAGCTACTATTTTTTAGAGTTTCTTTGGTGGGGGCAGAAGGAAAGAGGGGAAAGAGAAGCCCAAGCAGGCTCCGAGCTGTTAGTGTGGAGCCTGACATGGGGCTCTATTTCACAAACCATGAGGTCGTGACCTGAGCTGTACCCAAGAGTCGGACACTTAACCACCCAGGCGCCCCTTCAGCTCCTATTTATTGAGAACCTACTACATGTCATACCCTGCTGAGTGCTCTGCATGGATTTGGACAAGGTTTTCCCACCTCAGCACTGGCAAGTTAGACGGCATACAGCTGTGTTGTCAGGCGCTTCCCGTGCACTGAACACATCTGTCAGTAACCTTGGCTTCTACCTACTAGATGCTAGTAGCCCCCTCCAGGCTGGTGGAGGCCATCAAAAATGTCTCCAGACACTGCCAAATATCCGCTGGGGAGGGGCAAGTCACCCCTGACTGAGGACGCTGATTTAGACCACTGGCTCTGAAACCAGACTGCCCCGCTTCCAATCTGGATCTCCTTCTCATTGGTTTTGAGACTTTGGGCAAATCACTCACCCGCTCTATGCATCAATTTCGTCAACTGTAAAATGGGAGACCAGGCTTATTATGACAAATGGCCCCCTGCCCTTGCTGTTCCCTCCCCTCAAACATTCTCTCCTCTGCCAGTAGCTCACTCCTTTGCTTCCACTCTGCAACCAATCATCTTATCCAAGGCCATCCTTGACTAGTCCCTGGCCCCTCACCCCCCTCTGCCCCTCTCTGTCCTATCATCCTGCTTTGGCTTTCTTTCTAACACCACCCCAGACATGCTGTCGGTTTATTGGCCAGCTTCCTCCCTGCAGAGGGTGAACTCCATCAGGACACGGCACGGTGCTTTGTTGTCTCTCGAGGCTCCAGGGTTGACAAGAGGATCCAGCCACAGTAGGTGCTCAATTAATAGCTGCTGGATGAACAAATGACTGCCTTGAGCGTGGTCTTCGTCCTCAGCCACCCATGAGGAGATGGGTCTGCTCTCTCACATCAGCATCAAGGACACGAGACGCAGAGGTTAAGCCACTTCTCCACACCCACTGAGTCTTAGAAAGGTGGCTGGGGGGCTGGGGAACAACAGTGCCAGGAACTGACCCCAGGAGGGTCTCTTTGCTCCATGCTCCACAGTCTGGTGATCAGGGCAAGCGTTTCATCTCCTGCCTCCCTGTAGGGACTGTGGGTTGGCTGGAGGTGAGGAGAGGTCTTTCAGGGGGTCTTCCCCATTTCTCTACAAAGCCTGGGATGAGTTTGCACACCTCAGGGGCTTCCTCAGCGCTTTCTGACCACCCCACCGGGGTGAAGGAGTGCCACCCAAATCCCATCATTCTGCTTGGCGGGAGGTAGGGGGACTTGGGTCTGCATGCCAGGAGACAGAGCAAGGCCGGACGCCTCCGGCTGGCCTTCTCCTTTCTTCCCTGCCTTTAAAGGACACACACACACACACACACACACACACACACACACGCACACGCACACGTACAGACACTGTATGTTTCTCAGAGCGTGTGCCCATGTTGGTCTCCCACATGCATCTGCATTATTCAGGTGCACAGATGTCCACACACTCAAACAACACACAATAACACAAACACACAGGAATATACGCACAAAGACAAAGTGTGTTAACATCTGAGTGTTTGTATTTGTGTGTTTCCATGAGTCTCCACATACCCACCATTCCGTGTTTCTGAGGCTAACGGGGTACGTGCCAGTTATACAGACGTACATGCATGAGAAGTATATGGCAGCCTGCTTGCGAAAGTGCACAGAGAGACTGACGCTGTGCATTTGTGTGTGTGTGTCACCTGGGTGTTTCTGAACACATGTGTCCCTGTCTCTGTGCTCCCTTCATTCCACAATTTGTTCTCTCCCGAAGCTGAATCTGCATCCCACCCAACCATTTCTGTGTTTCTGTGCATAGCAGGTGCTAAGCTAGAGTAAGATTCAGAAACACACACATGCACACTCACAAGCAGAGAGAGTTACCACCCACCTCACACACACACACACACACACACACACACACACTCAGGGCAGACTTACGTCCAGGGACAAACCCCGCTCCCTCACACTGGGGATAAAACCCACAACCCGGCACCTTGCAGACACCTGCCTGGGCTTTCTACCTCCCCACCGAGCCCTGCTCTAGAGCACCACACTGCTTCACTCCTACCCATCAGGGTCTGACACATTTCTCCTGGAAGAGGGAGAATCAAAGCATGACACAACAGCTCAGTCCCCACAGGGGCTGAGGAGGAAGTCTGGAAAGGCATGCTTCACATTCGTGTGGCATTCTGCAGCACCATAGTATCTCACACCCAATACCCTTCAGGGGCCTCGGTGAGGCTGGTTTTGCAATCAGATGGGGCAAGCATAGAGCTTGAGCTCTGCACACACTAGTTGCTAGACCTGGGTGACTCAGGTAGCACCTACCCTGTGAAGCAGTTGAACATCTACCACGGAGCCTGGCACAGAGTAGGTACAAAACAAAAATGGCCATGCGACCACAAAGACCTCCCAACACTCCCCAAATATGCTCATGCCAACTAACTTGCATTTCCCCCCAACATGCCACCTTCTTCACCATGGGAGTCCCAGTCAAGTACCCAACCACCAACAAGGTCCACCATCTAACCTCAGCCATCTGAGCTAGATGGCCGTCTCTTGGCAGCTCAGTCAAGGTCCCTCAAGTGACTGTGCTAATGCTTTCACACTCCCCACCCCATAACCCCATCGCCCCAACAAACGACCTCTCTCCCTCTTGGCTTAAAAAATGTGTCTCTTTGACTTGCTCTTTCTCACTTTCAATGTCACCATCCTCAGACCTTTCAACATGCCCCTCGCCCCGCCCCTCCCCTCCTCTCTGGGAGGAAGGGGTAACCCTTCTTTTGGCCGAGGCTGATCAACCACCTGTTCTCCTCATCCCACCTCCTCCCACCCTCTCTAAGAGCTCCTCCTCTTACCAGTTGTCCTCTCTGGGCCTCGAATCTGCCACCTCTCCTTCTTCTGGCTCTTTCCATTCCTTCTGCAAGTCTGCTCAAGGCTTCACTTCTTCCACCACCCCCTTCAACCAACAAACTCCTTCAGAGAACACAGACAGCCCCACACTGTCATTTCTTGCCGTGTGGCTTCCACTCCATTCACACCGCTTACTAAACCGGTCTCCGGTGACTGCTCGTGACTAAGCACAAGGGCCTTATCTCAGCTCCCAGCTCCTGAAATATGGCGTTTCCACGCACTTAACATTGACTGCCTGCCTTTGTGTTCAGTGGGAAGCCTTCCTGAAGACATGAAACGTGCTTCTAAGAGCTGGTGTCCACTGATAAAGCACGGGTGGGTGCAAGACAGGAACTTCAGCCTCTGCTCCGGGTCCACTGGGTCCCAGAAGCAGACCCTGGCTTGACCCATGGTAGCAGACAGTGTTGATGTGCCGCCCGCATCTCACAGACCTCTCTTCGTCCCACCTCTGTGGGGCCCCTCTACACTGGCTCTGAAAGCCACCACCTGCCAACTTTTGTGTTTTTCTTGGTCTTAACTTTGGGCTACCGAGCCCACGTTTCCCCCACATAGGCAGAGGCAGAAGTGCCTGGGAGTTTAGGACCCGTGATCCCCTTAATCAAAGCCTAAATGGAACAGGAGAATGAACCCTCACTCAGGTCCTTTGCTTCAGGTTAGAACAACTCTGAGACATAACAGGCTCCGAAGGAACTTGTGGGAGGGGCTGAAGCTGCCCTCTGGGGGCTCTGCCTGACTCCACATCCCTGCATGCTTCCTGCTTCCTGGGTCTCCTGGGGGATGGAGGCAGAGGGGGGGAGTGGGAGGGACTTCCATCACCTGCACTGAATCCCATCTCACGGTCCTTTTTGGGGAAATCCGACCTAAGACACCTGCCTTGACTGGCCGCCTAAGAAAAAGTTCAAAAATCTCTGCACAGGTGGGTCCCAGCATCACAATGGAAAGACCATTCCCTTCACAAATGTGGTGATTAAAAATAAAAGCTGCTGCATAATGAATGCAAGGATGGAGAAGGGCATTTTTTCCAAAGGGCTGGTTAAGGGGGGCAAATGAGAAGCTACCTTGCCCATGGTTATCACACTGCCTCACTGGAGACGTTTGGAGTTTGAGAACTGTAAGCTTTGGGCACCAACTGTGGCTGGCTACTGTAATGTACAAGTAAATGGGAATTTGGATGACCCACTTTTGGCTACCCACTCACACTTGCTGCACCCAAAACTTGAACTGAGCAGCTTGGATTTTCTCCCACAGGGTCCTAAGTCCCTCTTCTCTCAACTTGTGCAGAGTAGGGGCACTGGTGTGGAGTGTGAGTAGCTGGAGCCCTGCCGGGAGGCAGCAACAACCTGTGGTACAAACACCATTGTGTGCCAAACACCGTGCCTGACTCTGGAGACAGAAGGGAGTGTGATGGGAGTGGCATGGTCCCTGCCTCCACAGAGCTCACAGTTCAGAGGGGGTGTTCGACACTGAACAGATGATCAGATTGACTAATCACAAGTGTGTTAAGTGCTTTGAAGACCAAGTACAAGATGTAATGACAGCACCCATTGGGGGGCCAGTGGGAGGGAGACTAACGTAGGCTGATTACTTCATCCTTTGAACAACAATCACTTCAGATCTCTTCTTTGGCTTCCTTGGTAGTAAATTTTATGAATCTCCTCCAGTCCCTCTGGCTACTGTTTCCATCCCGATACATGAGGCCCTTACCATTCAGTCCTTGGGTTCTCTCCCTCTCTCTAGACCCTGCCCCCTGTCAATTTCAACCCCCTCCCACACCCTCAGCACTATCCTACGCAAATGAATCCTATCCCCAACCTGTAGCTCTTAACTCTGTTCACGGCAATATTTCCAACTGTATTCTGAGCATTGCTACCTGGATGTTGAGCAGGATCCTTGAATGCAACCTGGGCAAAACTAAACCCACCCCTGGTCCCACCTGCCCCAATCATCTCAGCCACCCAGCCTCAGAACCCCCTCAGGATCTCTCAGACTTTTCCTCCTCTCTCATCAAATGGCAGGTCTTATAAGGTCTTTGCATGTAATCTCTTCTCTCTCCCGTTTCTTGTCCATTTTCACAGCTGACCATTGTGGTTAGCTCAAGTCTATACTACATCAGCAGCCTCCTAACTGGACTCCCTGCTTCCAACCCACCCACCCAACAAGCCATTAACAGATTAACTATCCTAAATTACCACTTCAGACAAAGATATTCCACTCCTACTCATTTATTCTACACAAATAGTCACAAAAGCACATAAAGATATGCATGAAGAGGTTCCCCATGTATTATTTACACCAACGAAATGCTGGAATTAACTGTTCATCAACAGGGGACCAGTCTATTAAATGATACATCTGCACAATAAAAAACTGTGCAATTGTTAAAAAGAATCATCTAGGGGCGCCTGGCTGGCTTAGGTGGCAGAGCGTGTGGCTCTTGATTTCAGGGTTGTGAGTTTGAGCCCCATGTGGGGTGGAGAGATTACTTAAAACTAAAATCTTAAAAAAATCATCTAGATCTACACATTCAGGGACACAGAAAAAGTGCCTCAACATACTGTTAACAAAGTACGTTGCAGGACACTATGTAAATCATAATACCATTTTTGTAAAGCTATAGATAGCTTATATATATTTGGGAGGAAATCTGGGAGGATATGAACCAAACTGTTAATGGGGAATAACTGTAGGGAGAAAGACTGTCGGGGGGGGGGGGAGGAAGGATGTGTTTCTGGAGCTTTTAAACCTCGGTACCGTAAGATCTGTACAGAAAAGTCCACAAACCAGAAGTGTACAGTTTGATGAGCTTCCACAAAGCAAACATACTTGTATAATCAGCACCAAGAGGAAGAAACAGAGCATTGCAGGGAAGCCCCAAGGCCACTGTGCCACCTTCCAGTCTCTCTCACTCCACAAGGGGAGCCACTCTCCTGATCTCTAACGCCAGGTATTAGTTTTGCCTGTTTTTGAACTTTATAAACAGAGAAGGCCTTTTTTTGGGTGGGGTGGATCAGCTGCTTCTGCTCAGTATTGACTGTGTGAGGCCCACTCATGTTGTGCGTAGTTGCAGACAGCTTATTATCACTGCTATTTAGTATTTCACTGTACGGATATACCACAATCTCTTCATCCGCTGTACCATTTAGGTCTTTTTCCAGTATCAGGCTATTAAGAATAATGCTGCTATGATTACTTTGGCGCTTGGCCTTTAGGGAAGATTCACACATGTGTCTCGGACGTATACCTAGGAATAGAACTGCTGGGTCACGGGGCTAGCATTTTTTCAGCTGCCAAATGACTTGCCAAAGTAGTTGTAACATTTTGCACTCCAACCAGCACATTAGGAAAGTTTTATTTCTCTTTTGTATGTGTCTATGTCTTTTGAATTTTTTTATAGTTAAATGTATTAATTCTATAATGTAAATGAAGGCAAAACATAAATTTATAAATAAGTCAGAGCTTCAATCATGCCATGATCCTATTTAAAACCTGAGAACGGCTCCCTGTTGCCTGCCAAATTAGGTTCAACCTTTGCAACCAGGCATTCAAGACTCCATTATCAGATTCCCAGCCCATCTGGTACTGGTCTCCCTCGCAGTCTTCCCACCACAGCCCAGCTGGGCGCCTCGTTACTCTAGGCACATCCTCAGTAACATCCTCTTCTTGGTTTTCTCTCCTTTACTTTCCTCCCTTGCTCATCTTTCCTATCAAAATTCTAACCATCCTCTGGAGATAAACTTTAAATAATACCTATAGAGTATTCTGGCACTCACCAAACTCTTAGGGCTGTTGTGAAGAATAAATATAACAATAAGGTAATGTAATGATACAGACATCCAATCCTCAAGATGTCCTAGGTGGGCGGTGGCATACCACAAGCACTTGATAAAGATGTCTATTATTATTATTATTATTATTATATTATTATATTATTACTATTATTATTATTACCATTGTGTCTGATGTTATGCCATGTTTTAATGGGCATCATCTAATGGTCACAATAAACTATGAGCAAAATGGTTACTGCCCCATTTTACAGGAGAAGAAAATGAGAATCTAGAAAATTAAGGAACTTTCCCAAGGACACTCACACCTACTAATGGCAGAGCTGGAATTCAAAGCCAGGTTTTTCTAATGCCAATAACCATGTTTCTCATGAACCACTCAACTAGATTCACTAAGCTCTACCACAGAACTCAGATGCCATCTCTTCCACAAAGATTTCCCTGATCAGACTCCCTGAGTTCTAGGCGCACTTCATCTTCACCTCTACTGGTGTACCTACTCCACCTAACCTTGAAACACAGTCCTCACTCAACCTAGCTGTTATCTGTGTCTACAGTGTAAGCTCATTTCTCCCTTATGACCCTTCAGCACCCAGGACAGCACCCAATGTTGCTCAACCCCACTAACAGTGTTTAATTGAATTGGCTTTATTTTTAGGATGCGTCCCCAAGAAAAATCCAAATTCTTCAATAAAGCCAACAAGTGTCATTCAGTTGTTTATACCTGAATATGAATGTGTTTAATGTACCTTCTTCCAAAAGCAAGCGTTCATAAGGAACAGGATGATAAAAATGATCATAATGATAAATTATTAGGGTAGATACCATTATTTTTAGTACTTACCCAGGCATTAGAAAGATAGATAATTTAACCATAACTCTGAGAGTCAGATATTGCTATCCTAATTTTACAAAAAGGAACCAAGCTCAGGACAGGTCAGGAACTTGGCTAAGGTTATACCAGAAAAGACAGAGCTAGGCTTTAAAACCTAGCTTGTGAAAACTGATCTTATATTCTTAACACTAGAGATTTCAGCACTGTGGTGGTGGGAGGAAGAGGAAGGAGAGAATACAACTATTTTCCACTTTGACATTTTATAGAAGATGGGTCTTTAGAGCTTTGCTTTCCAGATGAGGAGTCCAAAGCTGAGAGAGGTTATGTGACTTAATCCAGGTCCCCAGGCTCCAAAACCCCTAATCATGCCACTGACCAGAGTGTAATCATGTTTCTGTGAATGGTCCACTACAGGTCCATATCATAGTCTGTGAAGTTCTCTAGACACAAGACCTCTGGGTCAGTCTGTTATTTTAAGCTAGGACCAGAGCTGTACCGTGGCCCCTAGAAGCTACTGGTTCCCCTGCCCACATTCACTGCTCTTTTGTTCCTCTGAGATAAATACCCTGGAGGGTGCTGCCTCTTCTTCCTCCATGGTCAACCTATCCCTGGCCTAGCTATTCCAAGTGACTTCAGCCTCACATGTCTCCCTTGCGCATGTCTTAAAACTCATCTGAAAATCAAGGCTGAGGTGACATGCAGGCACTCAGACCTCCTTAGCCCTGACATTGCCTCTGGCTGTGTCTCCAAAAACAGGCCAAGGAAGCACAAACCCTGACTGAGGGAACTTTACCTCCCCCTCTTCTCTCCACAGCTGTCAAAATCTGCCTTCCATTAAAATCAGAGAAGATTCCATTTGGAGGGAACTTAGGGGTCATCCAGACTAAAGTCTTCCTGTGTAGAGGGACAACTGAAGTCTACGAACGGACACGAGTCAATGCCTACGTTGAAATTAGAATTCAGGTCTCTTAACTGCCAACCTCTCAGCCCCCTTTCACAGTGAACAGCCATTTGCCACTATTTCTGGAGCATGTTCAGGAAGCAGCAAAGCCTAATGGTTAACACCATGGATAATAGTGCCTGATGGCCTGGGTTGTAGAGCTGGCCTTGGTCACTTTATTGGTAGTGTGATCTTGGGCGAGTTACTTACCCTCTATGTATCTTGGTTTCCTTCTCTTCAAAGAAGTGGAGAAAATAATGGTATGTATTTCAAAATATATTTATGAGGATTAAATAAGTTAATATTTGATAAAGAAAATACTTAGAACAGGGTCTCGCAATAGTAAGTGCTCTTTAGTAAATGATATATAAGTATTTGTTAATTAGGTAAACTGTGTCTCCATGTTTCCTTTTGGAGATTCAAATTCAGTCCTACTCTGTATCACCAGAGTCATAGCCTTAGCGCACTCCCTAACCTTCTCTTGCCTGGACTACTACAGTAGTCAACTGACTTAGAGGCCCCCAAACACCTCCCTGGAAACCAGTGCTGGTCTGACAGTTTGGAATACATTAGAACTCAGTTAAAACACAGATTCCTCTGTTCCCCCCTCCTGAGAATTCTGGTTCAGCAGGCCTGGGGTGGGGTCTGTAGTTTCCCCCAGGTGCTTCAAATGCTTGGTCAGGTGGTCAGTCTCTACTCTAACTGGTGTCCCAGCACCAGAGCATTATCTTCTGCCAGTTCTCCATTCTGCGCTCCTCATGAACTTTCTAAAAATCAATCCTGAATATGTCATCTCTTTGATTAAAGACGTCCAATGGGGTGCCTGGGTGGCTCAGTTGGTTGAGCATCTGCAGACTCTTGATTCTGCTTCAGGTCATAATCCCAGTGGGGTCATGGGATTGAGTGCCACATTGGGCTCTGTGCTGAGCATGGAGCCTGCTTAAGATATTCTCTCTCTCTCTCTCTCTCTCTCTCTCTCTCTCTCTCTCTCTCTCTCTCCCTCTCTCCCACCCTCCCTCTCTCCCTCTTCCCATCTTCCCTACTTTCACTCTCTCTTTAAAATAAATACATTAGTTAAATAAAATAAAAACCTCCAATGGTACCTCAATGCTTGCAGAATAAATTCTAATGGGCTTAACACACACTGTCTTTAGGATCTAGTCCGAATCTACATTCCCAGCCTATTTTTTCCCTTTTCTCCAATGTGCTCTCCATTCCATTCACACTGAATAATTCAGGTAATTCCAACCATCCCATGTGACCAACTACCCCCGAATGTCTTGCCAATCATACTGCATATTAAACTCTCACCATTCCCTTCTCTTCTGGAGAAAGATGCTTTTAAAAACAACTGTTTGTTAAAGTGTAATATATATATACAGAAATGTGTACAATTATATAATGTACAATCATAAGTGTATAACTTGATAAATATTACAAAGTGCACTCACCTATGGAACCAGCACCCAGATCAAGAAGCAGAACATTACCAATGCCCCAGAAGCCCCTCATGAGTAATGGTTATTTCTCCAAGAGTAGCACCATCCTGACTTCGAAGACCACAGGTTGGTTTTGCCTCTTTTGTACTTTTTTTTTTTTTTAGAGAGAGAGAGCATGTGAACGTGAGCAGAGAAGGGGCAGAGAGAGAGGGGGAGAGAGAATCCAAACCAGGTTCCATGCTTGTCAGCACAAAGCCCTATGCGGGGCTCAATCCCAGGAACTGTGAGACCATGATGTGAGCCAAAATCAAGTCAGACACTTAACCAACTGAGCCATTCAAGTGTCCCTCTTTTGTACTTCTGTATGCACAGAATCATCTCCTATATATTCTCTAGTGTTGACTTCTTTAATTCAACATTATGTTTGCAAGTTTCATTCACATTGATTGTTTCAATCCAGTTCATTCTCAGAGCTTTATTGTCTTATACTGTGTGAATATATCAAAATTCTATTGCTGATGAGTATTTGGGTAGTTTCCAGTTTGGAGATATTACACAAAGCTCTGCCAAAGACTTTCTGATATGTGTTTTTTGGTGACCATTTATTTGTGCACTTTTTATTCTGGGCACAAACCTAGGAGGGAAATTGCTGGGTCATTAAGGATATGCATTTAAAATGCTTTTTAAATGGATTAAGCATGATGTGGACTGGAAAGATTAACACAGATTATCCTTCAGCAAGAAGCAATGTTCTGAAGAGATGAGGTTCAGAACTAAAATATTTTGGGAAGAAGGATGGTGGGAAAACTGTTGACTAACTGTCTATCTGGCTCACATTTATATTCCTCAAATGTAATATTTGTTAAGTCAATGTATAAAGGGCAGACAGTACCCAAGACAGAAGACAGGGGTTGAGGGGGAGTGGGATGAAAAACGCCTGGAACTCAGTAAGCATTCAATAAATGCTGGCCATTATAATTAACCTCTTCAAGGGTCATTGGCCAATAGCTCACTAATACCATCTTTCATATATTGTCATTATTTCATTGATTTTAAGATACACATTTTCAATATCTCTGAAATTAAGATGTGAATGATAACCGATGGCAAGTCAGTAAAATTCTGACATGTTTTATCTGTCTTGCTGGAACAAGAAATGAAGTTGTGGCTTGGATGGCAAACAAACCTACTGAACAAGAGGAACAGGAGCGCCAAATGTTTGGAACTGTCCATGGTGCTGACCCAGGTGCTGCATCCTTGGCTTGTCTGGGGCGGAAGTGGCGGCACACAGGGAGGGGAGATCTCAGAACAACAAAGCAACACCACCCCATGTTTGTTTGTAAGCCGCGGTTCCTTTCCAAGGGCTTACTGATGCCTCCAATTCCATCCTTACATGTAAAGACAGGAACTCCCACTTACTGAGCTCCCAGACCCTACAACAGGCAGGAGCTCAACATACTTCATCTAATCCTCACAACCAAAGTTGACTCAGGGAGGTTAATGAACCTGCCCAAGATGACTAAGCTGTTAAGTGGGAGAATGATCTTGGTCCAATGCAGACCAGAGTGTAATTTGTCCTTTATGCTTGGGGGACAATTTATAGTCCCCACAAGGCTGCCTTTCCCCCAGGAAGCCATTGCCAACAGCCCTTGGGACGAGGTGAGCAAGGTCTGGAAGAAGCTGGGTTGTGAGCAAAAAGGTATTGTCTGTGGTCCCATCTGGCCCTAGGAAGCCTCACTTTACCTTTACATTGAGTGTGATTTCCTCATAACTCTTTCCAAGGAAACTTGAAGGTAGAAGAGGGAGAGGTCATAAAGATGCAGAGAGGAAATTGGTGGGAGCCAGGGAGGCACAGGGCACATGATAAGGATTTGAGACACCAGATAGGAAGAGTCTAAAGATTTTGAGAGAATTAACTGGATAAAGTATATGAATGTGTTTTGTAGCTCTAAAGAGTTGTGCCTCTGGAAGAAACTATTATTCTCATTTCATTTGCCCAGTGAAATATGCATTGACTGAACTCATTTCCTAACCCATGCTTTTTGTGACTTTGGAGATTAGAAGACACAGTCCTTGTCTTCATGGAGCTTATAGTTGGTGGAGGGGGAGGGGAGAGAAAACAGATAAGTAACTGTCATTCATTCAACAAACTCTTACTAAGTGCCTATTCAGTGCCAGGGCCTGTGCAAGAGATTCATAATACAGATGAATTAAATCCAGACCTTGTTGAAACTCCCAGTCTATCGGGAGACAGACTAGTAAATGGGCAATTATAACACAAGCTGTTATAATTACAACATACAATAGTTCAAGGACAGAGATATACACATAGTACTCTGGGAACTGAGGGGTAATTAATACAGTACTGGAAGTAGAGGTAGTGCTTGGGGTGTAAGAAGAACTATTTCAATGCTGAATTATACTTGGTTGCAAATAAAATCATAGCAAGATTTTATTGTAGATGCAAGTGCTACCTTCTGGGAGTTTACAACCAAAAGCCCTATTGACAAGTATGTAGGGAGAAGGCAAAAATGCAGAACCACAATGTGAACTGAGAACAAAGAACTCTGAGTGCCCAGAAAATGCATTCGAGGAAGGAAGACACTTATCATGGATGGTCAGGGGGAAGTATTCCCTCTATTCCTACCAATGTGAGAAGACTTTCTAGAGAAGAAGTATTTCACCAATCATTGGAAGGAAGATGATTTACAGCCCATGAGTGGCTGCCTTTCCCCAGGAAGCCATTCTCAATAGCTCTTAGGACAGGGTGAGCAAGCTCTGGAAGAAGCTGGCTTGTGGGCAGAAAGGTGGAGTCTGTGGTCCCAACTGGCCCTAGGAAGCCTCATAAACTGCACACCATTCAAGGCTTCCAGCATCTGCCCCAAAGCTATACTACAAGTCTGACATCACGACCATACCAGGTGTTCCGTCCACACTGGATTACTCACCATTAACCAAACACAGCCTACGTACTTCCGTCTTCTTAAGAGCACAGGCTTGAGAGCCAGAATTACCAGGTGCAGGACTTGCAGCATCTCTCTGTCACTTTCTGAATAAACTAAAGAAAGTTACTGAACCTCTCTGACACTCAGCCCCTCATAAAATAGGAATAATCATAGAATCCACTTCTCGTGGTAATATTGATCAACTCTCCCTGGGTTATCATTTGCATCATTTGCAGTAACAAATGGTGTCCAAATCTCAGTCACCTATAGAACAAAGGTGTAGTGCTTGCTCATATTAGATATCCCTTATGAGTTAGTCGTGGCTCTAATATGAATTCTTCTGGAATCCAGGATGCAAGAGCAAGCCCTATCTGGGACATGCTAATTTCACAGCAGAGGAAAAATAGAAATGATGAAACCACAAAACATCTTTCCAGCCACTGCACTTTTTTCTATGTATATATAAAAGTTTTAAAGAATATACAAAAGGATAGATAAGAAATAAATCCTGTAATAATGTGAACAGGTAAAGGGTATAGAGGAGACGGGGGAGCTCTCTTCCCTGCACACTTTGCAAAGCCGCCAAATGATTTGTTGTAATGAGGCAGTGTGTTAGCCTATTTTAGCGCAGATTCACATTAATTGTGAAATAAATCCCCTCGTGGCCCTGGCGGGGCTGACCTCAAAGACGCAACATATGTACAGTAACCACCATGATAAGATAAAGGCAAGGAAAGTATAGGCACTGTGATCAATACGATTCTGAAATAGATGACAGTGTCGCCACTTCCCAGAAACTCTCAGAAAACCAAGGCTCTGAGAACTCAAGCAGTTTGCCGAAGGTCCCATAGCAAGTTATTAGAGGGGCAGAATGCAAAACAAACCGGCCTAGACCACACGAAGAATCAAACACAAATGTTCACAGCATCATTATTCATAATAGTCAAAAGTGGAAACAACCCAAATGGCCACCAACTGAGGAAGTGCTAAACAAAGTCTATTACACCCACTTAGTGGAATATTATTCAGCTATAACAAGGAACGGAGAACTGATAGAGGCTACAATATAGAGGAACCTTGATATGCAAAATGAACAAAAACATCATGAGAAACACATATTCTATGACTATTTATATGGAATGTCCAGAATAGGCAGATCTATAGAGATCTGGGCTACACACTTTAAATAGTGAATTGGATGGTATGCAGTTACATCTTTCCCTCTGTATATGTGTGCATACCCGTTTAATTTCCCAGGCCCTGCTCTTAACCCCTATTCTATACTGACCCCCCACACGGAGCCAGTAGTATGGGGGTGGGTAATGCTGCTTCAGGCCGGGCCCAGCCTCCACAGAGGCAGCAAAGGGCTCCAGCTGAGCCAGAGGCCAGCATATGAAGCCTGTTGCCAAGGCTGCATGAGGTCTAGGCTGTGCGCTCTGGACACCAGACATGCCACCTTCAAAGCGCACGTGTACAGATATCCCCACAAAGGCACGCGGATGAAGACTTGCAGCGAACACATGGAGGGGAGGGGAAGGAATTCCTTATTCCCAGCCATCTCAGGGCAAGCTTTCTGTTTATGCCTCCGGCTCCCCACTGGCACCTTCCTCAGTCTACACATGGTCAGCTTATTTCAGAGCCTACCTGACTCAGAAGAATCAACCAGGATCAGCAAAGACCAGTTGGCACCAGCTGAAATCACCTGCACCAGCATTCCCAGAGCTAACTCACCTTACGTGAGCTACTCAGCACCAGAGGCTGCTGGTAAACCTGCCCTCAAGCTCTTGCTTGGCTCATCCAAGAATCATGGCTGCTGAAAATCCAGCTCCCTCCGTATGCACTGCAGGGCGGAAGCTAACCAGGGGCCCACTGAGGCTCTCCAGGCCTGTACCTCCCCCAACACCTGTTTAACGCCTGCCGGGGTTTCGTCCCCCTTGGCTAGAAGCGCCACACTTTATCTTCAGTTTAAACAAGTGTCACCCTTGATTCGGCCTCCACAGAGCGGCTGAGTACCACTGGGCCCCATTTTGGCCAAGGAGCCTTGGTTCCTCTCTATTCCCTCAAATGAGGGCAGGGACTAGGCCTGCCTTACAGATGGGCAAGGTGCCTGGCACTCAGCAGGTACTCCACACACTTGCAAAAACCAAAGGCTCAGCTTCCAAAGTCCAGGCTTGAGCTCTAACTTTAATGTGCAAATGAATGACCCAGGGATCCGGTTAAAGTGCAGACTGAATTCAGTAGCTCCTGAGTGGGGCCTGGAATTCTGTGTGTCTAAGGTTCACCAGAGGCCAGTGCTGCTGGTCTGTGGCCCACACCTTGAGCAGCACTTTAGCCCATTCCACTCACTCTGTTTGGATTTCTTCACCTTTTCTGATGGTGCAAAGAGTTTCTTGAGAAGCTGACAAAAGCTATTCTCTCTTTTCTTAGAAAAGTACCTGTCAACACATACACAGGGTATGTTGCGCAAAATTTTGAGCTTTTCAGTCCAGTGAAAAAAACTTTCTTTTGGACAGACATGCTTTAGTCCTCATTTAAAAAAAAATGCAGTGGGGGACAGAGAACAAAACAGCGCCAGCAGAGTTAGGTCTGGTCCTAGCTCTATTACAGATTCTCTGCATGATATCACACAAATTTCTGCCCCCTCTCTGAGCTCAGTTTTCCCACCATGAGGGGACTGGACGAGATTACAATGATACATTGGTTTTGTCTTTTTTGCCAGCTCTGGTAGCTGTTGCCTAAAATACTCTGTGTTAAGAATTCTTAGACTGTGTCTGGACTTGGCAGAAAAGGGTGCCATGATTGATTGGTGATGCCTGCCATGGTCCCAGGAAAGAGGGGCCTCAATTGATTGGTGATGTCTGCCAAGGTCCTAGGCCTACCCCCTAGAGCCCCTCCAGCTATGACATTCCATAGCCCACTTAGAGGCATCCCAGATTGCGGAAAGAGAAGTCTGTGCTTGTCCTCAAGGGGGCAGGAAGGGATAATTCTTTAAGCCGCTGGCTTCTCAAATTGGCCCCCCTGCAGCCCCCTCTGAGACATGGTAGCAGAGTCCCCGCTCCATGGCAGAGAAGGACAGCATGTCCTTGCACTCCCATCCTTGGCTATTTTTAACTCCGAGGACGGGCTCAGGCAGAAGCTGAAATATAGAAGGGCTGCGGCGGGCTACCCAGCCTCCTGAGGGAGGAGAAGCCACCACCCTCTCATGGTTCCCAAGCTGCTGCATTGGTGGCCAAGTGAGAGTCAAAGCAGGCTGCCAAGGGACAGGAGAACGTCCCTCACCTCCCACGTGAGGGAGGCTCTGCCCCTCCCTGGTACAGCCACAGACCCTCTGCCAGTCCCTACCCCACTACACCCTGTATGTGCTCATTCATGCATCCAGTCCACATACAGGAGTCAGGCCTCATACTAGTGCCAAGGACACAGCATGGGGCAAGGTGATGGAGGTCCTTCCCCACCAGGCCCTCCCAGTCTAGGGTGGAAGACAGACCTTGGTTCATAGCACAATTCTGTAGCAACAACTGAGGTGACTGCTAGGGAGGGAACTAGCCTGTGGTCACTTCCACACCTGTACGTTCCTTAACTCCATCCTTCTATCCCTGGACCCTAAGACCTATTCTGGCACAGAGGAGGATTCAGAGAGTATTTGTTGATTGAAAATATTACATAGGAGATATTTTCTGGGGCTTGAGCATCCTACAGGAGCCCATCTCAGCGTAACAGCAATCAAATCATTCATTTATTCCCCCACCGAGTGTTTTCCTGAGCCTGTCCATATGTCAGGGGCTGTCCTAGGCACTGGAGCTAGACAGAGCAGAGGACAACATAAGGAAAACTGCCCTCCTGAAACTCCAGTCTAGGAGAGGGAGGGAGACCTTAAACCACCCAAATATGTGAGGATATAGAGAGTGCTAGAAGGTGATGAGTGATGGGATGGGTGGCCCAGGAAACCTCATCGTGATACGTGGGTAAAGATCCAAAGAAGGTAAAGGAACAAGCCGGATGGATACCTGGAGGGAAAGTGCTCCAAACACACAGACCCTGAGGAGAGCTTATGTCAGGCATGTCCGACAAATAGACCAGAGCGGCTGGGCAGGATGACCAAGGGAGAGCGGGATGAGACGAAGTTTAAGATGATGTGGTGGGTGAAGAGGGACAGACTGTGGCAGACAGACACTGCTTGCAGGAAGCCGGCACCCAGTGGATGGAAACAATGGGTGATGATGATGATGATGACGATGTTAGAAGCAGCCACAAGGAACATGGATTCTTTTACTTCCTACAGCAACCCATGAAAAAAGCCCTATCTTATCCCCATTTTACAGACAGGGAAGCTAAAGTTCAACAAGATTCATGCAGCTTGGAAATGGCAGGGTTGGGACAAAAACACAGACAATCTGGGGCCAGAATCCTCTGTCTTCCTGAACACACCAGCCCTATTGCACGAGGACCATGAGTACCAGTTTCTTTCCCTCTCAGGCTTCTTACACTTCTTGGACTCCTTTGAATATCTTTTGAAAGCTGTTTATCTCTAGTTAAAAACAAATCCTGGTTTTCCCTGGAAAAAAGTACAGATGCACAATAACACAACCTACACGTGATTTCAAGAGGTTCAGGTGAGGGGCCCTGGGTGGCTCAGTCAGTTAAGGGTCTGACTCTTGATTTCAGCTCCAGTCGTGATCTCACGGTCTCGTGGGTTTGAGCCCCATGTTGGGCTCTGCGCTGTGTCAACATGGAGCCTGCTTGGAATTCTCTCTCTCTCTCTCTCTCTCTCTCTCTTTCTCTCTCTCTCTCTCTCTCCCCCTACCCCACTCATGCTTTCTCTCTCTCAAAATAGACACATAAACTTAAAAAAATAAAAAATGGGTTCAAAGTGAGAAACCTCTGGCCCTGAAAGTGCCAAGTACATTTTAAACATTTGCAGCAAAAGCCAGGGTTGTCAGAGATGTCCAAAGGAGGAGGAGGACACGGGCTGCTCTTAGAAGAGCGCAGCTCGAACGATTTCTATTTGTCGAGAGCCCACCAGGAGTGAAGCAGTTATAGATTTGTTCCACCCTATTTAAACCTCATGGAAACCCTGTGAGATGATTGCTATCATGCCTCCTTTACAGATGAGGAAACTAAAGCACAGAGAGGTTAAGTGACTTGCCCAAGACCACACAGCTGGTTTTTGACAGAGTGGAAATCTACCTCAGATCTAGCTGACCCCAGACTTCAGTCTCTTCTCCAGATAGTCCCCATCTGGTGTCTCTAACTGCACCCCCTCATATCCCCAGAGAGGGGAAACTTGCTCAAGGGCTCAGCTCAGCACATATACAGCCGGGTCTGGGGCTGTGGCGCCCAGTACAGTCATCACTACCTACATGTGACCACCTAGTTAACACTTTCAGAAATCAAGAATTTGGTTCCTCAGTTGCACTAACCACATGGCAAGTGCTGAATAGCCACATGTGGCTAGTGCCTCCCGTTTTGGGCACAGATACAGACCATTTCCATCATCACAGAAGTCTCTACTGGACAGCACTGGTCTAGAACTCAGTCTCTTGACTCCTGACCCAGGGTTTTTCCATGGTGAGAGGTTACCAGAAATAAGATTTGCCTCATCAGTGAAGTGGATGGAAGGGGAGGCAAAAACAGGGCAGCTGAGGCTGTACAAGAAAGTGAGCGAGCTCAGAGAAAGGCTCAGAGGAGGGAAGCAGAGATCTGATATAGGATTAAAGACACGTGAGCCACTAGCATGGGGCCCACCCACCTCCCCAGCCACAAACACACCTGCATGTCTGTCGACAGGGACCCTCTTCTAACTACAGAGTTTCTCATTTCTTGTTGATGTCTGTGGTTTCTTTACCAGGAGATGGGGCCTTTCATCCAGATGGGGCTGAACGGCAGCCACCCTGGGACTGAGAACTCAGTGCCCGAAATGCCTGCTCACCTTCCCAGGACAGTGAGGAAACCGAGATCAGGGGACATCCATTCCGCAGCCGGCCAGGACCAGCCTTGGATCCAACAAATCCGGTCAGACCTGGACTCGGGGAAGCAGTGCCACGGGCAGCGGGTAGCAACTCAGCATGGAGTGGGGGTTTCGGGGGGTGGACAAGGTGTCACTGCACCTGAAGCTGCCAGAGAAAATCTGAAGACCCAAACCCCAATCAAGCTGCAAATCCAACCAGGAGAGCCGGTGGGGCCCCAAGGACTCCTTTATGCCTGCAAGATGCTCAAAGCCACTGTGACTAGATTTTCCCAGTGGAATCCTGTGGAGGAAGAGACTAAAGGATGGCACAGCTGTCCCTAAACTGCCCAGCACCAGGGACATCATGGGGGCTAAAGGACGAGGGGCGGCACTTACCCCTGCACACCATGTCTCTCCTCCCTCCTTCCTTCCCACAGGGGCTGATGCAAAATCCTACTGAAGGTGGGAGAAAAGAGAACTAGCAGAAGACACAGATTAAATTCTTTTCCCGTCTCTTATCAACTGAGGAACTCCACCAACCCTCTGAGCTTCATCTTCCTACCAGTAAAAGGTGGGTGATGTTTACTCCAGCAACTTTGTAAGGTTCAAATAATACTAACCATACTGATGGTGACTGCCATTTAGTGAGAACTTTTTCACAATGTGCCACATCACCTACAGTAGGGCTGGGCACATGTCAAGTACTCTAAATGTTGAATGTAAATGTCTCACGTAGTAATGGTAGTAATGATAATAATGATGATGATGATTATGTTGAAGTAGGTGCCTTACTCCTGACCTGAGCCCATATCACACATTACTCAGTCCAATGACCTGATACTACTATTATCTCCATTTAAGAGATGAGGACACTGAGATACGGAGAGGTTCATTTGTTTAAGGACACATCCAGTAGGGTAGAACAAAAAAAAAAAAAAAAGAGGAAAGGTTTAAATGCAGGTCTCTCTGAATTTAAAATTGATGTCATTTTTGCCTCTCAAATTAAATAAGTATTTTGTAGACAACAAAGGGCTGTACAAATTTGATTTCCAGTATCATCACTGCATTAGGATTAATGGTGAAGGTGACTCTGGGCACAAAGGAAGGACATCCTGCAGTCGAGCTGTCTGTCAGTGGAAGGAACTGCCCTGAGAGGTTATGACTTCCCTCATTGTAATCCAAGGGAGACCGGACAGGGGACCAAGGCAGGTCCCCACACGGAGACTGTATCGGTATGGCAAATCCTAAATGTGGTCAAACATCAGAATCACTTGGGGAGCTTCTGAAGAAACAGATTTCTGGGTCCTATCTGAAAGTTTCAGTTGAATCTGAGTTCAACTTGTACCCAGCAGGTTGGGAATCACTGGACCAGTGAAATGCTGAACACCCTCGTCCCAAGGTCCTGGGATTCTAGAAGCCATGGGAGCCACCAAAGGAAGCTAGGACGCATACCCTTGAGAAGTATCCAATCGCTTAATAATGTCAAAGCCTTGCTCTGTGCGAAGCACCTGTGTGGCCCCATAGACCCCCCCCCTTTCTCCAGCCCACCTCCTCACTTGTGTTCCCTGCCTTCTTTCAGCTCCAGCATCCCATCCTCCAGGATGCCCTTCCCCACTCCCAGAACTAGGGACCCCTCCTTGGGCTTGCCAGTGACAAGGTCTGCCTTTGTGGCATCTGTGCCACCCCAGGCTGTGACGGGGCTGGTGGCTCACTCTAGTCCCTGTGCCCAGCACCCAGGGCCTGGCCCAGGGAAGGTGCTCACTGAATGCTTGCCAAGAGGGCCCCGCGCTGCTCCATGAAGGATGGGCAGAGGAGGCGGTGAGGAAAGCAACAGCGGCAGGAAGGAAGTAATCCAGGTCACCAGGTTGGGAGGAAACAGAACCCACAATTTCTCCCTGCCACTGTTCAGAAACGGCCTGGGCTATTTATAGCTCACAAGCCTTCTGCTTCTCGCATTTAAATGCGGGGCCGGGCACGGAATAAAATCCTGGGTAAGTCTGTCAGTTTTAAATTTATTTATTTATTTATCTTTTACAAGAGCAAAAGCAAAAAGCAGGAAGCGAAATGCTCCGTGGCTATTTGGGAGAGCTGCCTTTGTGCTGTCCGTGGGCCGGCCTCGGCAGGTCTGCAGTCTGCAGACGAATCACAGGGCTCTAGACCTGATCCTAGAAATCAGAGTGTCCCTGTGGAGACCAGCCTGCGAAGGTCCTTTTAAGGTGACTTTTAAACAGTGGTTTCAGTTTACAAAACACTGTCACAGCATGACCTCCTACACGCACACACGTGTGCACACGTGCACACACACACAACTGGAGAACAACAGCCACAATGGTTAAAACATTCTGCTTTTGGATGACAGAATCGGAGTCATTTTTATTTTCCTTCTGTGTGCCTTCTCTGCATTTTTCTCCAAATCTCCACCATGGGGACACATAGCACAGACTGAGGGTGTTAGTCCCGAGGAAACAGGCCCTGCTGTTTGCTAGGTTGTGACCTTGGGGGAATTCGGAAATAGCGACAGGACTGTGGACTACACAAGGTAACGTGCGTGAAGTCCTAGCACGGCAGCTGGCACGTGGTATGTGCTCAGGAAACGCCAGCTAGTGTGACTGTACGGGTGTTTGTAACTAGTGAACACACAATATTGTTTTAAAAAAAATTAAAATGGTATGTGGTGACTCTACCACTCCCAGCATAGCAGGAGCCCCGTGAAGGGGCTGGGCAACGGCCTGGGAGGGCTCGGAGGGGCCAGGTTCCAAGTGGTCCCAGACAAAACCACAGCAAATGACTTTTCGGCCTTTGCAAAGGATGGCAGCTGGGGGTCTCACCCCTCTCGGCAAGGGCGGAGGAGGCTTGAAGAGGACGAAAGAGCTCCAAGAAGGGCCAAACACAAGAGCCTTTCCTAACCACTCACCTCTTTCCTGGCCCCACCTCCTCCTGAAACACCTACCCTCCCCACCCCCCACCTGACCCCCAGACATAAATAAACCACAGGAAGTTCCTCCCTGACTCCACAGCCTGGTAAACAGCCTCTCACACTTCAAGTCACACTTAGCACCCCCTGCTCAATGGGGTCACCCAGTTATCTGCTCTGCTCATCTCTCCTCCTCAGGGAGGAAGGCCCCTGTCCTACCTTCCAGTACCCAGCGTGTTGGAGCAGGGGTCAGTAAATACGCTGACTGCATAAAGAATGCTTTTAAAAATGACAAAGGGCAGTGCAGAGCTGCGGTGAAGCTAACAGACTCACACGCCAGGCAGGCCTGTCTGACTTCACTACTGAATGACCTTGGGCCAAAGATGAGCCTATCTTCTCTGAGCCTCAGTTTCCTCATCAGTACCACCTTCATATTCTGATGTTTCAGGAGACTAGTCCAGGTAAAGTGTTCAGAGTACCTGGCACGAGTGACGAAAAATAACCATTTGCTATCATGACGAAGACGACTATTTTTTTAATTTTTTTTTTTTTGAAGAGAGAAAGAGTGTAAGTAGGGGATGGAGCAGAGAGAGAGAGAGAGAGAGAGAGAGGGAGACAGAATCCAAATCAGTCTCCAGGCTCCAGGCTCTGAGCTGTCAGCACAGAGCCTGACGCGGGGCTCAAGCCCACAAACTGTGAGATCATAACCTGAGCTGAAGAAGGACACTCAACTGAATGAGCCACCCCGGCGTCCCATGATGAGGATGATTATTAAAAATGTAAAATGAGGCTTCAGATCCTCCGTCCCCATCTCTCTCTCTGCCCCTCCCCTGCTTGTGTGCATGCTCTCTCGCGTGCTTTCTCTCTCAAAAAAAATAAATAACCTTAAAAAAAAAGTAAAATGATTTAATGCTTATCTTGGGACCCCACAGTGCCAGCACTTTCCCTCCGGACTTGCCCACGGCTCCTCTCTGGGTCAGGTTTGTCGGGCCCTGTGGACGGACCACTTGCACAAAATGCCCAATGGAGGGTGGGCCCAGGGCAGAAATACAGCCTGTTCTCCCTTGCCCGCAGTCCACCAAGTTGGCACTGGAGAAGGGAGGCCTTTCTCTAGTTCATCCTTCCACAGGACATACCATTCCTTTTTTTTTTTTTAAGTTTATTTATTTATTTGGGAGGAGGGGCCAGAGAGAGGGGGAAAGGGTAAATTCCAGGCAGGCTGTGCTGTCGGTGCAGAGCCTGATGTGAGGCTTGATCTCACAAACCATGAACTCATGACCTGAGCCGAAACCAAGAGTAGGACGCATAGCTGACTGAACCACCCAGGTGCAGCAGCAATTCTTTACTCAGTTACCCAAGGTGGGTATGAGAAGTGCTTTTCTCGGAGGTGCACAAAGGGACCATGTGAGCCATGTCTACCGCAAATGGGACCATGAAGAGAAAGGCCATCCCTGGGCAGTTCTCACTCTTGGATCAGAGAATGCCACAAAGGCCACTGCCCTAAAATTGTGGGGCCCAGGGCAAGAGTACAATGGAGGCCCTCATGCTTACTCTAAATATTTAAAAGTTATAAATTAGGCTATTGAATAAAATATGTTCTATCCTTCTGTTCTGACAAATATACCTCCATAATGACCTTGAAGGCCAGCACAGGTTCAAATTTAGAATCCTCAGTGTTCCGTGGCTGAACAGGGAGTGAGGAGGGAGCGGGTCCTCAGCTGCGGCCTGCCTCTTCCCTCCAGTCCTACCCCCACCTATAAAGGGGCCCCTCTGCACGTCTGGGCTCTGTTCTCTCCTCCACTACAGCCACTTTGGAGCCACTTAGGACACCAGCAATGGGCAAAGTCCACCCTTGGGAGGATGGACCTAGGGAAGGGGACTCAGGGCCACTTGGACAGGAAATTCCAGGGTCCCATACACCCAGAACATGGCCTAGTTAGAGGGGCCCAGGGGGGCAGAGATACCCCTCACCCAGTGAGGAGGGCTGCAGAGCTGGCCTGGGGCAGAGGCAGTAGCCGTTACAGCCCAGGGGTCCACCAGCAGCCAGCCCCACCACCCACGGCACACAGCATGAGAAAGCTCGCACAGCCTCATATGGGTCCATTCTCCGGGGGCTGGAGGCCCGATTTTTACCAAACCCTTTAAAAATCAACCAATCTGCCTGTCACCTCTTTTCCTAGGCACAGACCAGATTTAGGGGCTTCAATTTCTGGGCAGCCCTGAGTATCTGCACGTCAAGTCCTACTCTGAGCCCTTTTTGGGCCTAGAGACATACAGACCCTCCTCCCAATTCCTGGTCAGGGCTGGGGTTTCAGACACCCCCCTCCAGTGCAACCATTCCCTAAAACAGTGGTTTTCCTTTATTTTTTAATTTTAATTTTTTTTAAAGACATAGACATTCACCTCTGGAGAGAAATTATGGGTTTCAAGAGTTCTTGACAAAGAGCTTCATTCCAGAAATGTAAAGCCAGCATTTTAAATTTGGTTCTTATTCACTGCTGGGAAGTATTAGAATGAAGATTACAAATTTAATAATGTAACACGGCAGGAATTGGCCTGGCCTCATCTCCAGGAGAGTAATTTGTTCCTGCCTTCAAACTGGCACCTCCCAGCCTCCCAGCATCACCAGACCAGCCTGGTGACAGACTCCTGACTTTTTCATGCCTTGCGCTCTAGCCCACGCAGCCAGCCCAGACACCCGAAGCTCATCATCACCATAAGAATTCAGGGCTGGAATGGCCAGGCCCATTTGGGGAGAGTCACTGTAACCAAAAGGAGCCTCTTGGTTCCATTCTTCCCACCTGCAGCCAGACAAGTCCTTGTAAACCCCAGACTGGAGTCTCTGGCTTCCCTGTGAAAAACCCAACTAGGACTCAACTGTCCATAAGCTCAAGTCCAGGATTCTTGATGTTAAAGATCTAGTATGACCCAGTCCTGCCACTTTGCCAACCACATGCTCCCTTCCCTGGATTCTCAAAACACCATGTGCCCCATCCACCACAGGGCCTTTGCACAGCTGCTAATAATAACATGAGCTAGTATTTACAGAGCACTATGTGTCACACACTACGCTAAGGGCTTGACAGGTGTCCTCTCATTCATTTTCATTCCTACCCTGAGAGACAGGTTGTGTAGCCAAATAGTTAAGCTCAGACTTTGGAGTCACACAGCTGTGTATGAATCCTGCCTCTGACTCTGATGAGCTGTGTGATCTTGGGTAATATACTCAATCTCTCTGTGCCTGTTTCCTCACCAATTAAACACGCATAGTGATAGTACCTACCTCACAGGGTAGTTGTGAGGCTGGAATAAATGAATGGAGGTGAAGCATCAGAATGTGATGGACACCATGTGTAAATCATCACTATATTCTTCCCACTTTACACAGAGAGAAGAAGCACCATGTGATTAAATGACATGGTTAAGGTCACACAACTACCAGTGGGAATAGGTCCCCAGACTCTGAAGTTCTCGATTTTCACCATGACACATCCATCGTAGAAAATTTAGAAACTACAAAAAAAAAAAAAAAAGACCAACCTAGAAAGCAAAAACTACCCATAATTCTGCAGTAGCAATTATAGTTGCTATCTCCATTTATGTGACAAAGAGACAGGAGAATAGGGGGGACAGCCATACGGACCGAGAGAATCAAGGATTCATTCGACCCCTTACTCCCTTAACTGACTCCCAAGTCTGTCCTCTCTGCATATGGCATCCTGTCTCATGGCCCCCTCCCCTACTTGGCCCACTCATTCCTCAGATCTCAGCTTAGCTGGCCCCTTCCCCGCACCCCCCAACCCAGGGCAGGTCAGTTCTCCCAGCCAGAGCCTTTCCTGGCACCCTCCACTTGACCTGTACGGCGCCTACCACAGCAGCAAACAAATTATTAGTTGTTTCTTTGGGTACTCTAATGCCTAGCCCCTCCCCCCACCAGACAGTAAACTCCTGAGATTTTAAGAGATGAAGACTGGGCTTTTCTTGGGACATCAGCACCTAGGACAGGGCCTTGCCAAGAGCGACCAGTGGCAGAAGAGAGGCAGAAATGGAGGTGGCAGGGAGCACAGGAGGGAGGGAGGGGTTTGGGATTCAGCTCCACCTTTCCCAAATCAATGCCCCTGAGGTGGGATGTGGACTGGGAATCACGCAGCCCTTGATCTGGAGGGGCTCTTGTGTGGCAGTGGAGAAATGACGGAAGCCACACTCCACATCTGCCAGTGAGAGGGAAGAGCGAAGTGCCTTGACTGCCCAGGAGGGGTGATCAACTCCCTGTGAGAGAAGAGAAGTGTACTTCCTGGAGGCGGTGGCACTGGAGCCCTGGAGGAGGAGGGGGATGGCATCCCAGAAAAGGAAACTGCTGAAGCAGAGCCATGGAGGTAGAAAACGCAAACTAGACTGCCAAGGACGGAGGAGCCAGTTTTCGACTGAAAGTAACAAATGGCTTGGAAGTCTGGAAATAAGAAGTTAAAAAATAATCTGGTCCTCCCTAAAAATGTGTTTTCCTGTTCATTCTGCCACTTTCTTTCCAGTACACTCTTCCAAACATGGCCATCCCCCAAAGCTGGCATAAGTGATGATGGTCCCCTGTCCTGTATCTTTACTATTGTCAGTGACCACTGGCCTGACTTCCTGTTGCCAGAAACTATACTTTCTTAGCTTCAGGGCTATCACCTGCGGCAGGTGGGAAGTGACAGCAACAAATACTCCCCAGCCCAACCCCCATGGCCCTCAGCCAATGACCGGCAGGAACTGCTGTATACATACCCCAGCTCCCTCACCCCTGGATGGGAAAGCCAGGTGCCTGTTCTACTCTACAGGTCTGCAAACTACTCCCAGGAGTTAAATTAGCTCACTGCTAATTGTTGTAAATAAAGTTTTATTAGAACACAGCCTCACTCATCCATTTACATATTCTCTCTGGCTGCTTTCAAGCTCCAACTGTGTAACAGCAGTGGTAAGAGACACCTTATGGTCCACAAAGATTAAAATAGCCACTGTCTGTCCCTTTACACAATCTTCCAGAAGCCCCCAGCAAGACTTAACTCTGCTCTCCCTCAGTCAGAGGCTGCTAACACCCCATTTCCTCACTTCATTCCCTAACTCACTTTCTCTCACCCCTCTCCTGAAGTTGTCATTGATCGCCTCTGGGAACCATACAAAGCATGTACAATTGCTCTGTGACTGGTCTGACTCCTAAAAATGGCAATTTCGTGTGGTCCATCCTAATACTCGTATTCAAAGCCTTGTTTCAGGAGCTGCTTCTGGGGGAGCCCAACCCTGGACAGCAGGGTGTCGCTGTGCCCATTTGCAGGCCTTACTTTGAGGCTGTCCTCTGTGCACACAATGCAGAGGTCAGCTCTGGTTTTGCACTCCCCAGCCCCACTCCAGTCGAACGCTTGCCAAGGGCTTGCTATATGCAGTCTTACTGGAATACCTGCAGGCTTACCTGTGGTTTAGAGCCATGGACTTGTTCATCCAAAGAGGAAAGCAAGGCTCAAAGAGGAGAATGACTTGCTCCTGGTCATTCAACTGGCAAACTGGTGGAAATGGGGTCTCAAATCCAGGGCTCATTCCATGACAAGTCAGCTACCTCTTAGCCTTTCTCTTCAGGCAGCCTGTTGGGGCCCTTGCCCAACTATCTGGAAACAGGGCCAATTTTCCAAGATGATCAGGTGAAATCAAACAGGCAAAAATGTTCTGTCAAACCCAAAGGGCTTGAACAGCAAGATAGACACCCTTCAGGGTGCCTGGGTGGCTCAGTTGGCTAAACGTCTGACTGCGGCTCAGGTTCGTGGGTTCAAGCCTCACATCAGGCTCTGTGATGACAGCTTAGAGCCTGGAGCCTGCTTCACGTTCTGTGTCTCCTACTCTCTCTGCCCCTTCCCCACTTGTACTCTGTCTCTGTCTCTGTCTCTCTGTCTCTCTCTCTCTCTCTCTCTCTCAAATAAACATTAAAAAAAATTTTTAAAGGTAGACACCCTTCAAAGAGGTACTTAGAAGCCCGCTAAGAAGCATGAAACATACAAACACATTCATGAAAAAAATGCAATGCGGCACAGAACAATGGAAAAGACCACAAATGTTGGAGACAGACCTGTTTGAAGCCCTGTCTCGCCCTTCACTAACTGTGTGACCATGGCCAAGTCAAGAGTCCATCCAGACCCTTGATTCTTCCAGCCCACCTACCATGATCATCATAGACACCTTGTGGGACTGTGAAGAGGGTGACCTGAATGAGGGGTGGACACTGCTCGGCCAGGAGTTCCCAGACAGTCGGTGGGTGGCCCCAGCCTAGCCAGAGCGCCTTCACCAAGCAGGACGGCATCCCATAGCTGCTGGGAGTAGCTGCAGGTCCTGGCTCACAGCTGCCTCTTCTTCAGAGAACTGCCCTTGGTCCTGACCTCTGGGACTGCCCCCAGCCAATGGCCCGCTGGCCCAAAAGTGCAGGAGGCCAGTCAGCTCTGCAATGCCACCTGCTCCCTAGAGTCTCCCACAAATCAGGCGGAGGCTAGCCTGCAGCGGGTGCCCACCTTTAGCTGCTGCTTTTCCTGCCCATTGTGCATCCCTCTTGTAGGCCTCCCCTGAAAGCAAGGCACAGCACGTCCCCCGCACAAGAGCCCAAGTCTTGGGCTCCGCAACAGGAAGGAAGGAAGAGAAAGTTCTTCCCTCTCTTGCATTCTTCTCAACTTGAAGACTCCTGGGAGCAGCCTGAGGACACTCTCCATGTTCATTTCTCTGGAGCTAGCAGCACGCCCCTGATTCCCAACAGGGCCTGGCTTCCCCGTGTGGGGGTCCCTCTCCCAGAACTGAGCACACCCACCAGAGACTGGGCAGCAGTGGCGGATTCCATGGGCCAGGTGGCTTGGGTGGGTTGGTCTGGGCCAGGGTCCAGAGGCACCTGGTCCAGTGTTGATGTTGGGCCCAGGCAGATGAAAGATGTTTCTGGAGACATTTGCTGAGGAACTAATTAATTTCCATTACAGGCCCCAATTAGTGACACATCCTCCCACCCACTCCCCAGGCTACTCCGGGCAGCACTTCCCAGGGACACTGAGTGCTGGAGACGCAGGGTGAGGACTTAAAGCTTCAGGTGCAGAGAGGGTCCACAGTGGCCACTTGGGGCACCTCACAGGAGAGGAAAAGGCCCTGGCTGGGAATCCAAAAACATCAGCTCTATTCCTGGCTTTTGCCACAGACCTGCTGTGAGGCATTGGCCAAACCACGTAATCCCTCTCTGGGCCACAAATGAAGATGAGCAGATGACCTCAGAGAGACTCCCAGCTTGGAGGCTCCAAGATAGTAATAGCGTACGCTCTTGACACACTTTTACTGTGTGTGGGCTCTCTACAAAGCATTTTACAAATACTTACTCATTTAATCCTCATGATACCTTCAGAGCAGGGAGGGGTGCTACCATTAACCTCTTTTATGGCTAAGGAAACTGAGGCTTAGAGAAGTTAAGTAACTTGCTCAAGGTCACAGAGCCAATAAGCAGCAAAGCCAATATTCGAACCCAGGCCAGGTGGCTGCCAAGTCTTAACCACCACCAAGCTACACTGCCTAGTCTGACTACTCTCAAACCTTCACAGTGCCTGACACAGAGCTAACCACCACCATCAGGGCTTAATAAGAATCTGTTAACTGGAAAATAAAGAAGCAGCTGGCAGCCTAAAAGACCACGATGGTATTAGGTGTAGGTCGGGGTGGCTGAGGTGGGAGGGGGCCGGATGCTTCCTTGGGGGTCGTTGGTGAGGTCTGGCTTTTTCATTGTAACATACCATCAGTAGAAAAAGCTAGAAACAGTGTTCGTCCAGGGGAGGGGGCAGGAGAGTCAGAAGATGGAGGTACTTTTCACTGGACACTTTCTGTGCTTTTAAAATCCCACACCATCTGTGTTCATTACCTACTCCAAATAGCACTTAATCTTTTTCAAAACTATTCAGTGACCAATCAGCCAAGGACCAGCTAGAGAAAAATGGTGTCAGGTGGGATGCTCAGGGGATAAAAATGGCCACAGAGGGGCTGAGTGGGGTCGGGATGCAAAGGAGGAGATGGGGATCTGGACAAGAGTCCTCTGTTTTCTGGAAGACTCTGGTTGTGCCTAAACAAGCCCACCAGACCCTCCCTCTGCAGATGGGCATTCTAGGGCCCAAAGACAAAGCGACGTGGCCAGAGGAGACACTGAAATTCAGCGGCTGAACGGGGACCTCTTCCCCTGATTCCTCATGCAGACTCTTGGGCCCCACTCAGCACACAGCGAATGCCAGCAATCCAGAGCAGAGCCACGAGTGCCAAGCCTGGGGGTGAGCTTCCCTCATCCCACCCATCCTGCACCCAGGCAATCTACCGTAGTGGAAAGGCAGCAGCTTCCGTCTCCTGGATGCCCTATGGGTAGTACGTACATTCTCTCTAAGTCTCACAAGGTAGGAATTATTTATTCCATTTTGCAAAAGATGGGACTGTGCATAAGAGTTACATAGCGTAGTCAAGAGACACAGCTGGCACGTGACAGAGACTCATACCCAAAGCTCATGCTCTTTTCTGTCCCTGAGCCCGCTCTCTCGGAGACTATTTCCCATCAGTTTCAGACAAGTCCCACCCGGAAACTATCTGTAAGTGCCCTGGTCTTCGGACTCCAAGTTTTACAGGACTGGGTGGGAATCTTATCACATCATAAGGTTTGTCCCCCACTACGTCCAACCTGAGCTAAATCTCAACCTTCCTTAGAAAATTACCAGCGACCCTTTTCTTAGAAACATCTAAATTAACTGACTCAGTCAATTCCCTTGGTAGCATTTCCCAGCATTTTGTCCCTCAACATCGATGATTCCTTTGATTTACTTTTTCCCAGCAGAGGCTTGTCCTCAGATGAACCTCCTGGTTTTAAGACATAGCCCAGCCTTTCTCCAATTCAGGAAAGAGATTGTGTCCTCTTCCCTCTGGTAAAGGCGCTAGACTTGCACCCTCAGAATCCCCAGAACTGGGGCGCCTGGGTGGCTCAGTCGGTTAAGCCTCCGGCTTTGGCTCAGGTCAGATCTCACGTTAGTGGGTTCGAGCCCCGCGTCAGGCTCTGAGCTGACAGCTAGCTCAGAGCCTGGAGCCTGCTTCCGGTTCTGTGTCTCCTTCTCTCTCTGACCCTCCCCCTCTCATGCTCTGTTCTCCCTCTGTATCAAAAATAAATAAAACATTGAAAAAAAAAAAGAATCCCCAAAACTGGCTGAGTCCAATATCCCACAAAAGGATATTAGGGTTCGATGTGTTATTCATGTCGACTCATTTATCATTTATACAGATGACTTCCAAAGGGATTTGTGGGGGCCTACACGTTAAACTGGTACAAAGCAGGGCAGCTTCTGAGGCTCATTTGATCTGAGACCATGTGCTGGAGACCGGAACGCTGGAAGACTATGCCCAGCTACTGAATCTGGTACCCAGTGTCCCAGCATCTAAGACACAGGGAGCCGGGAGACATTCTAAGGTAAGACCCCTTCATTTCTCTCCAGCTTTTTTCTCTAACCCAGTAGTTCCCAAGGCAGGGTCCCTGGACCAGCAGCATCGGTATCAGCATCACCTAGGAACTTGTTAGAAATGAAGATTCTCAGCCTCTGCTCCAGGCTGGATGAGACACGCTAGGGTGGCACCCAGCACTCCATGTTTTAACCCCTTCGGTGACTGTGACCCACTGAAACCAACAGGAATAGCCACAACTCCAGCAGCTGCCCCTAAATGAGCATCTATTATGTGCTCAGTGTGGAACACATGATCTCATTCATCCCCATAACCGAGGAAACCTTCATTCCACATGCCCAGCGCTGCACTAGGTGCATTCTGGGCATCATGCCACTTATTCCTCATGATAACCCTTTGAAGAACTTACTATTTTCCCATTTCACAAATGAGCAAATGGAGCCCTAAAAGAGTTGAAGCCACTTGCCCAAAGTCACACAATGAAGAAGTGGCAGACACAGGATGAAAATTCCAGTATGTTAGATTCCAAAGCCATGTTCTCTCTGTTGCTCAACAGAAGCTCCCTGGGGTCTTTCATGGCTAAATCACCCTGAGGAGCTATGAAGCTGGGTCAGGTAAGACTCAAGGAGGGGGAGGCGGGCATGCAAGGGAGGGCGGAGCAGAAGGAGCCCAGACTCTGCAGTACCTTCCAGCTACAGTGGGAAATGAGGTCACGTGATGCATTTAAAGGCACAGCCACCTATGTCTAAGGACTAGAAAAGACAGGGATTCAGGAGGCCTGGGTTCTTGGCCTCTCTCTCTGACATTACACAGCTTGAGAACCTTTTCTCGTCCCCCTTTGGACCCGGTTTCTCCACCTCATACTCTATTTATTGTCTGCAAGGTTGAGAGACCTGCCCAGCTTACTTCTCTGACCTTGTCTCCCCTCATCCATTCTATCAAACCACACTTTCTATTCCAAAGACACCCAAACTCACATTGACCTCAGGGCCTTTGCACCAGCAGTTGCCTCTGCCTAGATCGCTCTACGCTCTCATATTCCCACTGCTGGCTCTTCGTCATTTAGGCCTCAACTCAAATGTCACCTCCTCAGTGAGTCTTCCCCTGACTACCTTACTTATTGTTATATGCTATCCCATCAGTTTTATTTTCATTTCACTTAACACAATCTGAAATTACTTATATTTTCATTGTTTCCTTGTTTATTGTCTGTTTCCCCCACCCCAGAACATAACTCCATGAGAGCAGAAACCATGTCTGCCTTGTTCTCCCATATATGCACAGCACCGCGAATACTGTTGGGCACTGAGTGCCTAATAAAATATTAGCTGAATAAGTAAATACCAAAGAAGAAAACCTAGACTCAGAGGCCAGAGCCCTGGATCCTGAACTTGTGACTGTGGCAAGCCATTCTGCCTCTCTGAGCCTCAGTTTCCCTCCCTGCCTACTGAGGGGAAGGACTAGATGCTCTCCAAGGTTCCCTCTAAGAGTGCCAGTCTTGGGAAGTCAGGCCTAGAACCCGCCCAGCTGGTCCATCCAGAAGCGGCAGCTGGCCAGGGTCCCTGCAGCAGCTGCCCCCTCCTCACCCCCACCCGTGTCCCTACCCAGGCATGCAGTCACCTCACTCCCCCATGGCAGAAACTGTTAATGAAGTGCGCACTGCTAAATGCAGTTACAATTACGGGGGCTAAGAATAAGGCGCTGACATCAGCCACGTCAGTTTCCGAGTGAATCAGAAAGGGAGGAGGGAGGAAGGAGAAAAGGGGAGGGGGGATGGCGCTCTAGAGCTGTCAAGTAGAAATAGCACAGCGTTAAATATAATCCAGCACTGGCCTACATCGGTCTGAGAGGCAGGTGACTGCTCGGCCCCCAGGGCCAGGGCAGACAACTGGATTCTTCAAGGAGGCCAGGCAGCCCTGTGATGGGGACCATCCAGGAAATGATGGCCAGATGGGCCATCTGGTCTACTGGGGTGACTAGTGGGGTGATGGACCCTGGAGGGGCACATCTGAATCTGAACGGGACTCCACACCCCAGCCTCTGTCACTTGCTGTTTGTTAGCCTGAGCACAGCCCCCAGGGCACACACAGCCCTCTCCCACCAGGAATCTCAAGTCATGCCAAGAGGCAGAGGGTGGCCTCTGGAGTCAAATATGTCTCAGTGTGAATCACCACTGTGCAAACCAAGAAAATCATTAAACTACTCTAAGCTGCTGGGCTTTTCCTCATCAGCAAAATGGGTACATCTATAACAGTAGCTACCCCTTCTGGTTGCTATAGAATTCCGTAAGATCAGGGAAAGCTCAGAGCACAGCCAAGCAAGACTTTCAATCATCTTATTTTTACAACCTGAGAGATGCTAGACGGGATATTTAACCCTTTTCCCAGAAGAGGAAAGCAAGGCTCAGGAAGCTTAATGGACCTGTCTGAGGCCCCAGAGCCATAGTGGAGTCCAATCCTAGCCCCATGGAGTAAACTGGTAGGGAAGAGAGAGGACTGCAATGTGGTCACTCCAGGTGACTTGGGGGGGGCGGGGAGGGAGCGCTGGAGCTCTGAGAGTAAGACGTGGGAGGGGCGGGTGACAGTAAGACGAGGAGATTGCAAGTAGCCCTGGAACAGGGTGGGTGCACAGATTACAGCGCAGGACGTGTCTGCACCCTTTTGAGCACATCCTCCCAGACTGGCACCTCTCCAACAATTCTTAAAAGAAACGCTGAAGCGATGTTGTCAAGGCCATAATGAAAAGACGGTAGAGGAAGCAAAGTAAAAGGCCCGGAGCCTGGAGAGAAGGTCAGCTGACACGGAGGCGCTCTCACACTCCCGCGCTCCTCCACACCTCCACCCCGCCAGCCCTCACTCCCCCTGCCAGGAGGACGGGTGGGGAGGGAGGCAGAGCACCACCCGCAAAGGGAGCCTAGCTGCATGGAGCCCTCCTTTCCGCTTCCTGCTTCCCACCAAACAGGACCAGACAGGCCTCCGGCAACTGCTAACTCAAGGTAGCAGAAGCCATGAATCTGGCTGCTTGGGGACAGGGAAGAGGGGGTGCCTGAGGGAGAGGGATTTAAGGAAAGAGCTCTCAAGGCGGCAAGGCAGATCTATAGGGCAGAGATCTGGGTAGTGGGGGAAGGACTGAATCCCCATGCACCCGATTCCTCTAAGATGCTTCTTCTAGACTAATTTGACTCAGATAAAGTAGTTTGGGCCCATACTCTCACCCCACCCCATGACATGAACCACGAAAAAATTGGTTCAATTCTTTACCAGGCCTCAGCCACCCAAATCTGTAGGAGTTCTGACCAACTCCCCAAACATGCAGGAGATTACAGCACTTGGTGGCAAACAGGGGAGGGGGGGACAGAAAGTGGCCTGCCCTAGAAAAGAGTGGGGATGGAGGCTTGAAAACCTCAGCCTGACACCTCAAGTGGACCTGATCCCGAAGGACATTTTCAGGCCTCTCCCTCACCATTCCCCCTTATCCGCTCAGTTCTAGTCCTGCTCTGGGGCTGAAGCACTGCATTCCCATCCACGGGCCCCGGGGAGGGGGGTTGATGGGACAGCAGGACGTTGTGTTTCTCAAGAGAAAGCTGAGGTCAAATTTCAAGGACAAAAGTTAGCACTAAGTCTGGGAAAGAAAACTCTGCCAAATGGAGTAAACTGGGGGTGGGGAAAGAGGTCCAGTGCTGCCCCTCCAGGTGCCTGGGGTGGGGGCAAGAATGAGAGCTCTAACTCCCCCTGCCGGGATCTGTCTGGCAGGTATAGGCATCTCCACCCCACAATCCGGGAGAAGAAACTCAGACAAACCCCTCCATTTCCCCCTGCCCAAAAACAAAGGGAGTGGGGCTTTGGTACTAGTCTGTGGGACCCATTCACAGTGCCGCCCCCACCCACCAGATTTGGCCTGAGCGGAAGAGGGCGGTGCAGTGAAGGGCTCTGCAGCCCAGAGATGTGGCCCTAACCGCTAAGCGAGGGACCGGTAGCCCGGCCGGTGTTGCCATGGCAACTTCCTCCAGTGCTGGATCGAAGCATCCTATGGGCAAATCAGAGCTGGCTGCTTCAGCTTCTCCGCCCTTCTCCCAGGCCAGGGAGAATTGGATGCTGAACCCACTTGGTCAGACTCAGGGACACCATCCTCAATTCTAGCCCCTGATGTTAACAACTGCCTTTGGTGTTTGTTGTAAAGTAGAAATACCCTTACTCCCCAGCAGTGCCCCGATGCACCGTAGCAGGGCTAAGACAATAGATGTGATGAAAATTAACTGTCAAGGAAGAACTGGGAACAGGGAGCTGGACTGCTCCCCACCCTCTTGTCCCACATGCAAGCCCCTCAAATCCCCCTCTTTAAACCACTGCCAAGAAAGAGGGCCCAACTCTGCCTTAATAGCTATCACAATCAAATTAGCTTACAAAAATCATGAAAGCTAACATTCTGAGAATCCCACAGATGCTTGTTTACGTTCATGCTCAGAAACAAGTTTTATTTGACAATTTGATAATAGCTAACAGGTATTGTGAGCCTACCTGGTGCCAGATACTGTACTAAGCCCTTTGCATGGCAAAAACAAAGTAATCATCAAAAGCATAAATGTTTCAGTCAGATGGCTCAAGTTCAAATCCTAGCTCCCTCATTTCTTGGCTGAGTGACCTTGAACAAATTCTCTTTGTGCCTCAGTCTTCTTATCTGAAAATGGGGATGTTAAATGTTAATTTTATCAGGTTGCTATAAGGAAAGAATTAAAATAACATATTTAAAATGCTTAGGAGGATGCCTATTGAAAGGTAACCAGTTTTTAAATGTTGACCCTATACGGTCCACACTATTATTTCCTCCCTCATCCAGATGAAAAAGCTGAGGTCACGTATCTAACTCCCCAATTACAAACCCAGAGCCTGCGAGGCTGAGCAATAAAGATATGTACAGAAAAATGCCTCCAAGCCACATCTCTCTAAAGCCCCCCGCATCTTTGGAAAAGGGACAAAAGCAGCATAAGAAATGAGTTCAGAGTGCAAGAGGGGGACAGACGCTCCTTGGGAAGAATTCTAGGAATCTACAATGACCAGCATCCTGAGTGCTAAGGCGGCTAGAACAGGGGGGGAGGAAGGAGCAGCTTCCCAAGCCCAGTTAAGACTAATGAAATAGACTTCTCCTCACACAGTTTCTCAGGAAACCCGCTGAAGGGGCAGGTAATCCCTGAAGGGGGCTCTAGCTCGACCTGGGTGATGGACACGATACATTCAACAGCATTTGGAAGCAGCATCCAAGAGGAGGCATCTAGATGAGCCAGAAGCCATCAGGGACACGCCTCTCAGCCATCAGACAACCTGGCATTCCGGGGCCAGGGGAGGGATCAGGGCAGAGGAAGGTAGAGGGAAGCCAGGTCTGCTAGCTCTCCTTCTGAAGCCATCTCTGTCTAGCATGTGATAGATTATTCAAACTGCTTTTAGAAATTAGTTCAGCACGGTGCTGTTCTAAAAGAATAAATCCAAACGGCTTTTTTAAGGAGAAAATTAATGACTTTGAGAAGAACAAGAGAAATTAAGCACCAAGACAACGTTCCCTACTTCCGATTTTTACCAGACACTCATTATTCTTCCGGAAATGAAACTTGACTTTCTCCCTCCCCCTCCCAAAGCATCCCTTAAGAAGAGCAGACAATGAGCACAAGATGCCCAAACCAAACTCTTGGCTGGCGGCCGTTCCCTGGGGCCCCCTCACCTGGGAACCATTTTCTACACAGTGAGATTTGGGTTTAAAAAAAATCCTCTTTCAGACAGAGCGCTAGTAGTTTACTGGAAAGAGAACTGGAAACCTGATGTTAGTCTCAGCTCCATGCCTACCTCATTGGATGACCTTGGGTTACACACATACACAGACACACACACATGCACACACTCATCCACTTGAGCTCAAAAAGGGGTTGGACAGGATGATTTCTAGGTCTCTTCCAAGTGCAAAACAAGAATCTGAAGAAACTTGCTGGAAAAAACATCAGGTGGATCTTTTAAAATAAATCTCTAAGATTACATCGAGGTCTCTATTCTGACTGAAGTGAATCGGAGCAACGTGCCTGCAACAGCAATAATAACCCAGGCATTTGACCCATGACATGGACTATGACTTAGGAGAAAACCGCACTGTCCCTGCCACTGCCCCTGTCCCAGCTCCTACAAACCCACGCTCCTGCTCAACCTGCCTCTTGAGACCCAAGTGGCCTGCCTGTTGAACTTCAGGAGAATCCCTGACCATTAAGTGAAAGGGGGAAGCATCCACTCACCTATGCTGGTGGGGACCCCTCTCCCAGCCCCCATGCTAGTCTGATTTCCTCCAGTGGAGGCCACTGTGTTAGCCCCTCCGTTCCTCCTCACCTTGCCAGAATAATGACCTCCCTGAGCAACATCAAGGGGGAAGTTCAGCCTCTGAGGCTCGGTTATTTTTTTCCCCCCCATAAAACGGTGATTCTGTAAAATGTCTCTGCAGTAACCATCTTCACCCCATCTTTACCCCCAGCTCTAAGTCTTGTCAGGAGTCTGCTTCACATCCCCCCATTCATTCACTCGGCCAACCAATTCTTCCGGGAACCTTTTCCCCACCTGCCTTCTGCTCCAGCAGGAAGTCATGAGCACCCATTACCCACGGCTCCCTCCCATGTCTCACCAGATAACTAGGTGACCAGACAAGGGTCCCTGCAGGCAGGGAGTCTTTAAGCAGGACCCATAAACTCCCTACAACTGCAGACAACATTTTGAGGATGGTTCATATGTGTATTTTTTGAAGACACAGTCCATATTTTCATCAGGTTCTCAAAAGCATCCATGAAACCATTTTGCTCCTCCCCACCACATACACCCCTCTCGTTTTTGTCCTCTCGTTGAACTCACTCTCAGATGTTCAGCTTCTGTTACATCAGATTTTCAGAAAACATTTTTAACTGCACCCTGGGTCTGAGGACTGCCATCCCATTTTACAGATGGGGATACGGAGGCTAGGAGTGACAGGACTTGCCCAAGGTCATAGCTAATAAGCAGAGAAGCAAGACTGGAACCCGATTCTGACTCCCGGATCTGGCACTCTTTGGGGAACTCTCATCCAAACCCTCTAGTTACCCCACCTGTTGGTGGATTCACTACTTCACCGCAGAAATAGATACGGAGCCCTCACGTGCCCTCTGCCAGATCCCAGGGCCCCAAGGAGCAGGTTTCCCTACATTTCCCCGCCCCTCGGGCTCCGGCTGAGGCTGCGCGCAGGCCCGGGAGCGCGGGGTTCGGGCGGCTGGATGGTGACCGGGTTCAGCCCACCCAGAAGGGACGGCTACTCCAGGGACAAGAGCACCCAGGGTTCGGGCACACTTCGGAGGGTGCGCAGGTGAGGAGTTGGCGCCGCCCTACGTCTCCTTCCAGGACGAGCGGGGAGGAAAGGCCGCACCCGGCCAGTCTCCCCGCGGCCGCCCCAGTCTGATAGGAACCAGGAGTCCGGAGTCCCCAGCTTCTGGGGGGAAGAAGAGACAAATGGGGACGCTCGAGGCCTTGGGCACAGGGCGAGGGTCTTGGCCAGGGGGCCTCTGGATGCAAGCAAGACAAAGATGGAGAAGTAAGGTCTGCACGCCACCTCCAACGGCGGGGGGCGCGTCAGAGCCCCAGGGGTGAGGCTGCCAAAGCCCCGGGGCTCGAGGAGTGGGCAAGACAGGAGGGAGGGGAGGATGACAGGTCGGATCCGTGGACAAGACTGGGGGCATCCAGCAGGCTCAAGTGAGTAAAGAGAGCTGGTCCAGGCGACCCCAAGGGCCCACCTGCGGGAAAGGGGTGAATGCAGCGGAGCTAGGGGTCCCTGGGGGCGGCTGGAGGCTAGAAAGCACCGCATGCTCTAGACCTTGGGGCCCCGTGGGTGGGGTCGTATCCCAAGCGGGACTGCCAATGGGGTGGAGAGAGTGGCCCCCTCTTAGGACGCACCAGATCGGGCAGGGGGCCTCCGGCCCCGGCTCCCGGGACCCCCACCCCCCACCGCCCCGGGGATCAGGGGCGGGCCGCGCGCTTACCCGCGTCCTCGTCGTCGAAGGAGTTCATGCACGGGAAGTAGATGGCGAGCGCCTCGAAGGAGGCGGACAGGCTGAGGCGGCTCTGCGAGCGCTCCATGCCGGCGCCGGCGCCCGGCGCCTCGGCCGCGGCGGCGGCGGCGGCGGCGGGCGGCTTGGGCAGCTTGGCCGCCCCATTCTTGACGCGGAGTACGGCGCGCGGCGTGGTGGCGGCGGCCCGGGGCTAGGCCGGGGCTCCGCGGCGGGGCTGGCGGGCGCGGCGGGGCCGGCGGGCGGCGGGCGGGCCGGGAGCTGGCGGCGCGCGGAGCCCGAGGCGCGCTGTGCTCCCGGCGGCGGCGGCGGCGGCGGCGGCGGCGGCGACGGCGGTGGCGGCGCAGCGCTCTGGCCCGCGGCGCCCCCAGCCGGCCGCGCGGGGCGGGCTCGGAGCGGCCGCCGCAGCCAATCGGCGCCGCCCGGGGGTGGGGGCGCCGCGCGCGGGGGCGTGGGAGCCGGGAAGACGCGGGTGGGCCCCCCTCCTAGCCGCCCCCAGGCCTGCAGGTGTGCGCGCCCCGCGGGAGGAGCGGAAGGGAAGGGTTGCGCCCCAGTCCCGGGGCTGTGCCCCACCCCCGGCTCTGTCCCGACCCCACAGTCAGCCCTCAGACTCGCCCTGGATGCAGGCGTCAAGTCACCTACCGAAGGAGGCCTCACCCGGGGGCACAGACAGGCTCAGAAGGGACACGCTCAGAGCGACCCGCGCACAGCACTCAACCTCTCACAGAGACCCTCAGATTAACACATGAACCCGCGGAGGAGCTCAGGTTCCTACTCGACTGCGTTCACTCTGCAAGATACACCACAGACACCCTCAGACTCACACGCACACCCGAGAGATGCTCCCACAGACTCATTCACTCACTCCTAGAGACACTTGCAGGATCAATCCACAGACACCCTCAGACACACTCCAGAGACCCACACAGGTAGATTCACCTACAGACACCTTCAGACTCTCACACAAGATGTACAGCGGTAGATACACCCAGGGACACACAAGGGACTCACACGGAGACCAGCAGACACAGTCAGGGCAAAAAGTGGGAACCCCCTTGGTCACGCAGGGAGACCCTCAGATCCACACAGACCCACAGAGACATTCAGACAGGCAAACACACTCCTCACGGACATCCTAGAATTCACACACACAGACCCTTGTACGCTCAGAGGACACACATCCTCAGACCTGCACACAGACACTCTCCGCTCCCCCCATCATTGACTCCCTCGGCCACCTACAAAACGCTGGCAAACACTGGCAGACTCACGCACAGTTACCTTCAGAAACAGACACTTCAGTGGGCACAGGCATGCTCACACGCAGACATAGACGTATAGCCCCAGTCACTACCCGTGGTGGATATATTCTGCTGCACGGACACCATCAGATGCACACACAGACAACGGGACCCACTCCGCCAAGATCACACTCTCATACGGATGCACCCGCATATACACCTCCAGGGACCCACAGTCTCCAGACTCGTGCACACATAGATTCAGACACTCAGAGCCCCCAGGATGCACATAATCACAATCGGAAACCCAAACTCCCACGCTTTGACCCAGGGCCTGAGGTCCGCGTCCAGTCAAGCCCCCGAGATCTAACATCTGTCAGCTATTCTCACACGCTCTTTGCAAAAGCAGCCTGGGGAATGGCAAGATCCCAGAGTTTCAGTCCCCACCGTGGCGCTACCCTTCTGGGTGGCCTAGAGCCCTTCACCTCATTGACCTGTTCCGTCATCCGTATAATGGGGACACCCTCCATTTTGGAAGGTCGTGAGGATTAAGTAAGATAACATGTGTATTCGTTTTCTATTGCAGCATAGCAAACTCAGAGGCGTAACAACATCCATGTGTTAGTTACAGGCCTGTAGGTGAGAAGTGTAGGCAAGTTTGACGGGGTTCTTTGCTTGGGGCCTCACAGGGCATCAGCCAGATGGGGCTCTTCTCTGGAGGCTCTGGAGAAGAATCCGCTTCCAAGCTCACTCAGGTTGTTTGTTAGCAGTACACAGATCCGTTTCCTTGCTGGCCTTTGGCCGGGAGTTGCTCTTAGCTCCTAGAAACGGCTCTCTGGTCCTTGTTCATGGCGTCTTCCATCTTCAAGGTCAGCATCAGGATGTCAAAAATGGAAGTCAGAGGCTGTTGCTCTTCTGCCAAAAAAAACAAAAAACAAAAAACAAGACAAAAAAACCCCAACCCTCCCTCGGTCTCATCTCACTCTGGGGTCAAAGTCCAAGTTGGACGTGGTCCTAACTCCTTTGGTTTTGCTCCCTATTTGTCCCACCTCTTACCACACCCCTGCTCACTCAGCTTCAGACCCACTGTCCCCACCTTGCTGTTCCCTCTGGCTGAAACACTTTTCCCTCATGAGAGCTGTGTGGCTCGCTCTCATAGACCTGTGCTCATCACTTTCTTGGTAAAGTCTTCCCTCACTACCCTTAATAAAGTAGCAACACCCCTTCCTGAAATGCTTTATTTTTCTCTTTAGCCCTTATCACTATCTGACGCCTCATATGTGTGGAGCCTGGGCAGCCTCACTCCAAAGCCAGTGCTCTGTCCACTGCTCTGCTAATCTCCTAAGACCATGGCAAAAGGAAGACAGAAGGAGAGCAGCAGTCAGAGGCCTTAGAGAAGGGCCAAGGACAACAGGGAGGTCAGGGAAGCCTGGCCTGGGGCTGGGGAAGGAGTCTCAGGGACCCATGGAGAATGTCTGATTGACCAGGCGTGAGACTCCCAGGAACCAGGCCCTAAATGTGGAAAGTAGACAGTGTGTGCTGGTTAAGCATGCAGACCCCGCTTGGAGGTTCGGATTCTAGCTTTTCCACTTATCATCTGAGTCACTGGGGTGGTTATAAAACATGCGTGCACATTCTTTGACTGTCCTCCCATTGAGAAGTAGAGTCTCTGTCCCATCCCCTTAAATCTGGGTCAACCTTAGTGACTGGCTTGTCACCAGTAGAATGCAGAAGAAGTGACATGCATAACTTCTGAAGCTAGGTCAGAAAGTTTCCTGCAGCTTCTTCCTGGCTCACTTGGGGTAAGCGCCCTGGGGGAAGCCAGCCTCCGCATAAGAACCCTGACTGCCCAGAGAAGTCCCTGCTGGAGAGGCCACAGAGGCCCAGCAGAGCCCCCGGCCAACGGCTGCCATCAACTTCCAGGCCTATGAGTGAGTGATCTTGGATGTCCAACTTTGAGGCAGCCCCAAGTGACTTCTGATGGCGACTACACGAGAGACACGTAACCAAGAACGGCTCAAGGCTCAACTGAGCCCTTCCCAAATTCCTGGCTCACAGAAAAAAATGGTAGTTGTTTTTATCCCACTAAGTTTGGGGATAATATTTTATGCCGCAATGGAACAGTGACCTTGAGCAAGCACATTCACTTCTTCTGGGCCTGTTTCTTCAGTTGTGAAATGGGGACAATGGCTCCCAGTGTGCATGTCATCATCGAGTGAGTAATAAATGTGGAGTTCTTAGAACAGTGCCCAAACACAGTCAGTGCCCTGCAAGTGTGAGCTCCTACGACTATGGACTGGACAGCCCCATCTGTCAGAGGCAGACGTCCAGAGCTGGAAGAAATCTAAAAGGTCATCCAACCCCTCCCCTGCTCTGGGAGAGAGGGAAACTGAGGCCCAGGAGGTGTAAGGGGCTGCCTAAAGCCACATAGCACATGGAGGCAGAGCTGTTGGCATGACGGAGGCCTCCTGGCCTGGGCCGACACTCTTCCTGCTGTGCTCCAGGTTGTCTGCTCACCTGGCAAGGGATGCGGGGGGTCCCTGGGGCGACTGCGACAAAGCTGGCAGTGTGGAGGAGGAAAGGCAGCCAACGGAAACAGACTTGGCCCCTGGCCAGCAGTATAGGCAATGGACTCCTGGTGTGATTTCTCCTGTCTTGGTGAGCTCATGCCTAAACTTCCACCAATAGGGTTTAGGCCTGTTAAGCTTAAGTCTTTGGTTCATTTGTAAATATGTAATTTCCCCAGGGAAAAGCTCAGCCGTCCACTGCGTGTACCTGAGTATGTATGGATAATGTGTTCTAAGGAAAAGTTGATGGTGGGGTGCTTGAGCTGGGCGCTGGGGGGGAGTAGTGAGTCCAGAAGAGGGAACAGTGGGGAGTCAGGAACAAGCCCTCAGAGTGGGCCGCACAGCCCAGGGAGACGGACGATGCCAAGGGCCAGGCAGCTCAGTGGATTGGAGTCAAAGACATCCTGCCTGCCTTGAGTTTGAGTGCCTCTCCTTATTTTAGCTGTGTGAACTTGGGCAAGTCCCCTCAGGGTTCTCATCCACAAATGAGTATAACTGGGGCCCCCAAGTGGCTCAGTCAATAAAGTGTCTGACTCTTGATTTCGGCTCAGGTCGCGATCTCGCGGTTCCTGAGATGGAGCCGAGTCAGGCTCTGTACTGACAGTATGGAGCCTGCTTGGGATTCTCTCTCCCTCTCTCTGCCCCTCCCCCACTCATGCTCTTTCTCTCTCAAATAAATCTTTTAAAAAAATTTAGTGAGTATAATTAACACTCACTTTGCCAAGTCCTGGAGAAGACGGATGTAAAGATAGGGCCTGGCAGATAGTAGGTACTTAATAGATACAGATGTTGAGAATTTTTTTTAAATGTTTATTTATTTTTAAGAGAGAGCGAGAGACAGAGTGCGAGCAGGGAAGGAACAGAGAGGGAGAAGGAGACACAGAATCTCTGAAGCAAGGTTCCAGACTCTGAGCTGTCAGCACAGAGCCTGATGCAGGGCTCGAAATCATAAACTGCGAGTTCATGACCTGAACCAAAGTCGGAGGCTTAACCGACTGAGCCACCCAGGTGCCCCATTGCTGAGCAATTTTTGAGTACCCATCCAGGCCAGTGGTCCCTGAACTCATGGAGTTTATAGTCCAACGGATGATTATGCCAATAATTATTTAATTATAGCATTATATAATAGTTTTATTATAATAATAGCTTTGTTACAATTGTGATAAGTGTCATACAAGATAGGTATTTATGTGGTGTATACTGCATGTGTGTTCATGTCTGTAAGTGGGGGGAGGTGGATCTAACCCAGCCTGAGGGAATCTAGGAAGGCTTCCCTGGGGAGGTGACATTTAAGCTGAAAATGGCACCAATTATGTGCCTGGCCCTGTTCTTGGCCCTGAGTGGAAAAAATATATATGTATATGTATATATGTATAACCATATGTATATGTATATATATAAACACATATCTGTATATGTATGAGAGTTAAGAGACAGACCGGGCTGGTAAGGACAGGGAAGGAGAAGCTGGGACAGAGGCACTGCCCAGCTTCATAGCATCAAACGAATTTGGATGGAGCACCCCCTGTTCCGCATTTCTCCTCCAAGACAAAGCACTGAGGGGAGTGACCCTAAATGTTGCATACTTAGCAAGACCCAGGTGCGTGCCTTTCTAGGGAAAGGGAGAGGTGGCTAGAATATAGCTAAACCTGACAGGGCCCCATTTGCAGCTTTGCCAGAAAGACACTGATGTTGTCTGTGCTCTGCCTACTGGGGTAGGGGTGTGCACGCACACGTGTGTGTGTGTGTGTGTGTGTGTGTGTAAAACATCTGTGTATGTGTGCATGTCTCCGAATAGATGGGCATTTCTGCCTATCTGTGTCCTTGTCCGTGAATGACCTTGTCTCTAAACATGTCCTTGCGAGGTACGTGTTCTTATGTTAATTAAGTCCAGTCTGGCTTTAAATGCAACATGCATCCTGGTCTTTGTATGCCCTGTTGAGCGTGTGTGCATGCGTGTGTGTAACTGGGTTGTGTTAGTTACATTTGTGTATCAGTGTAAGATTCTGTTCTGTCCACGTGTGTGCGTCTGCCTCTCTGCATCCTGGTGGGTATGAATTTATCCTTGGCTGAGTGTGAATGCAGCTGTTTATGAACTTGTCCATGTAAACTGGTTAAGAGTGGACTCTTGTATTTCCTTAGCTTAATCCTTGCCTTTAAGTGGCCAATCCATGACTAAGATGATGGGATATTAAAGTCTTTTATTAACCCCAAGTCCCTAACCGACTACCTAACGATTAATTTATTCTTCCCTCCCTCCCTCCCTCCCTACATTCCCTGTGTCCCACCACCCACCTATTCATGTCAATTCCACTTACTAGCCATGTAGTTTTCTCTCTTAGAGAAATTACTAAGTTTCTCTTTATCTCAGTTTTCTTCCTATAAAATGGGGATGATCCAAGCATCTACCTGAAAGAGCTAAGTTGTGGGTGGGGTGAATTAAGTGAGATATCGCATATAAAACACTTAGTACATTGCATAGCACATAGTAGGGCTTACTATAGTAATTATAATCATCACCATCATTGTGGTGGCCAGTATATTTCAGCAAATCCTCAGTACCATTTTACTAAGGGCCGCCCCTGAGCTAGAAGCTGGTGAGGCCCTACCTGTAGCAGAAGCCATTGTTACTACCTTCTTCAGTGACCTTGGATAAAGCCTATGCGCTCCCTGGAGCCACAGAATGGACAGAGCATCCTTGCTGTAGAATCCCTCTCATGGAGATTCTGAGTGCGTGTGTACTTCAAAAACTGCAAAGAGCTCTACACAGTTATGTAGCAGGCCAGGGGACACCCCAAAGCCTTAGGATGGCAGTCCTGGGTCATCTGGAGGGTCAGACAGAGCTGGGGCAAAGCCAGGACTTGCTGCTGCATGGCTCAGTCTACTGCTTTCTGCTGCTTCCTTCCTACGACTTCCGGTCTCTTTTCTCCCTCTGGGGAAGCACCTGACATGCTCTAGTGGCAGGGAACAAGTATGTGGGGGAACAGGAAGCAAAGGGGAGTCAGGAACACGCCGTCTTTACTTCTTCACGGAGTAAAGCATTGTCAGTTACTATTTGGTGAGGGGCATTATGGTTTGAAAAGTACAGAGAGAGAAGGGGTGCCTGGGTGGCTCAGTTGGTTAAGCATCTGACTTCGGCTCGGGTCATGATCTCAAGGTTATGATCTCATGGTTCATGAGTTCGAGCCCCACATCAGTCTCTCTGCTGTCAGTGCCAAGCCCTGCTTTAGATCCTCTGTCCCCTCTCTCTCTTTCCCTCTCTCTCAAAAACAAATGAACATTTAAAAAATAAAAATTAAAAAAACATAGAGAAAAAAACTGGGTAGGGTATATGATTTCTGCCTTAATAAACAACCACTTTGGACAAGAAGCAGAGAACAAAGGAAACAAAGGGTGGAAAGAGACAGAACGAGAAAAGAGACAAGGACACAGTAACAGAGAGACCCAAGAACAAAAGAGGCAGAGGCGGAAACAAGAGAGAGGGAGGGAATTCTTTGGAGTCAGGAAGACAGAAGGAATGAAGTCAAGCTTTAGAGCAGACCTGGTTTGGGGCGCCCTGGAGCAAGGCTTCACCAGCAGCAACCCCAGGATCAAGATTTTGCTGCTTTTCCTGGGTCACCTTGACCAGCACACACACACATGTGGGCATGCGCACGCACACACTCACCCAAACTGGGCTGTGTTGTAAGCAAGAAATAAAATGGTATCATCTGAAGTTTTTGAGATTTCATTTTAGTTTTTTTAAATTTATTTTTGAGAGACAGAGACAGAGCATGAATGGGGGAGGGGCAGAGAGAGAGAGGGAGACACAGAATCTGAAGCAGGCTCCAGGCTCTGAACTGTCAGCACAGAGCCCAACGCGGGTCTCGAACCCACGGACCACAAGATCATGACCTGAACCAAAGTCAGATGCTCAACTGACTGAGCCACCCAGGCATCCCACGGAAGTCTTTGAGATTTCGTACATGTTTGTGGCAGCAGTTAGCCATCACTAGCTAATACATTCACTACTGGGTATTTGTACTTCAACTGGGAGAACAAATGAAGGAGTTGAGGCTAACAGAGCCTTGTCTGGGCCATGGACCATGCAAGTGAAGAAAGCCAGACTACCCAGAGAAGCAGGAATTTGAAAAAGAAGTCTGTAGAGATGAAGCTGGGGGCACAGGGAGCAGGTGTCTGATAGAAAAGTTCTGTGTTCCATTTCTTCATGAGGGCATCTGAAACCTACACGGTGGGTTGCCTACCCAAACCCATCTTCCGCCCCCTCCTCTCTTTTTATTCGCGTAATTCACCCTCCACTACGAGTGTCACATTCCTCTTCCCAGTGTTTGGTGTGTGCCCAGTACTCAGTTCTGATCGGTGTGAAGTGAGTGAGATTTTGGGGGTGGGGGGGAAGCAGCTTCTTGGAAATGTACCCTTTCTCTTGAAAAACAGACACTAGAGAGAAACATGATTTTTTTCCATGGCTGGACATATTCCTAATGCAGCCAGGAGGAAGCTAAATTAGGACAGAGCTGAAACGGTGGATGGCGGAACAGGTAAAAGAACCCAGATCCTTAATGATGTCATTGAGCCACTGAATTAACCAACCTTGGAGCTGCCCTACTTAGTGGGTTGGTGTAATCGTTAGCATATATATTTCATTATTTTTAATACATTTTGGGCCTTGGGCTTTCTTTTTCTGTCACCAAAACCATCCCATGGATATACTCACATGACTATATTTCCTGCCAGTGACTCTTTGACATTCCCTTGCATCTCTTCAATATGTTTTATTCAATACCAAGTAACCCCCAACTCAGCCAGAGCTTCTCCAAGCCATCTCCAAATGTTGATTTTAGTGGCAGGTGTCTTTATTTGTGACGGGGGGAAGGGGGTAGATGTAAGGAGAAACATGCGTGCAGGTCCTGGACCCCTGGAGAAGCGCGTGGGAGAGGAATACGTGATGGCAGCCATGTTCCCAACCTCGCACCTGGCTAACTAACGCACACATCTGAGAGCGCTTCAAGAGCCAGTATTTACTGGGCCCCTCTTTTGAGCCAGATGCTGTTCTGGGGCCCAGAGAGTGCAGAGAACAATGCTCAAACAGACAAAAGTGTGTGTCCTCATGAAACTGGTACTCTAATGGGGAGAGACAGACAATGAAGAAGAGAAATCAGTAAAACAAACAAACAAGCAAGCAAACCGTAGTGTTTGGTTGGTAGTAAGTGCTGTTGAACGAAGTGTGTGAAGTAGAGAAGGCTAATTGGGGGTGTCCAGAGAGGGACCGATAATGTCATGCAGGATGGCCAGGGAAGGCATTGTGAGGTGACATTGGAGGAAAAGCCTGAAGGGGTGACTCGTGTGGACAGCTGGAGAAAGAATGTTCTAGCCAGAGGGAACAGCAAGTGCAAAAGTCCTGAGGTGGGAATGTGCCTGCCATGCTGGGGAAGAGGAGAGGAGGCCAGTGCGGCTGGTGTGGATGAAGGAGTAGGTGTCACAACATGCAGTCACCAAGGTGCTAATGGGCGGAGTGGCAGGTGATGTGCACGGGCCTCCTGGATCTGTGCAGCGGTCGTCAGCCACGGGTACTGTTGTTGTGCTATTCCTTAAGCTGGCTTACTTTTTGTTTAGATGCATTTATTTGAGGCCAAATTTTTATATCACTACTATAAATGAAGAACCAGTATCGCTTGCCCTAAATAGAAGGTAACCAAGTAAGTAAATAGGACAAATGGAAACAGCGTTAAGTTATAGGGAGAGACCGTGGCCTGCAGAAGGCTTGAGTCTGAAGCCAGAGATCTATTTGAGAAAAGGCTGCTGACAGTCTTAGAAAAGGGACAAGACACAGCGGCGCCAAGTGAGGACGTTGTCCGTGAAATGGAGACTGTCTAGTTTCAGTCGTGTGACACCACCTAGAATCGTCTGTGTCCTGCTAGGCAGGGAGCCCAACTGCTTTGGCTTCCTGGGACTGAAGGGTCCCCAGGATGTGCTTTCAGGGCTACAACTGAGACAGTTCTGGACATGCCATCACAGGGGGCCCTGTCCCACACCCTAGCCTCACACCCTCTTGTTTCAGCTTGTCATTCTCCAGGTTGCCCCTTGGGTGGGCTGACTCCAAGATGATCCACACCCCCGGGATCTGTGCCCATGCACTGGGCACCCACAAAATACCCTTGAATGTGGGTACCACCGGTGACTTGCTTCTAACCAGTAATGCGTGACCAAAGCGATGGGATGTCAGTCCGTGATTATATCACATTTGGGTGACATCTGCATTGCTAACATATCCTCTATCTTGCCTTTCCCAGTTTGCATGCTTGATGGGGCAAATGATCATGTCGGGCAGGCCCAAGGGCAACCTCTGGCCCACAGCCCACTGGGAACCAAGGTCCTCAGTCCAAAAGCCCAGAGGATCTGGATGTTGCCAACAACCAGGTGAGCTTGGAGGCAGATTCTTCTCTCACTGAGCCTGCAGATGAGACCACAGCCCAGGCCCACACCACAAACTGTAGCCTCTCAAGAGACCCCGAAGCAGAAAACGCAGCAGAGCCTTTCCTAGATCCTGACCCACAGACATCGTAAGATAATAAATGTGTGTGTGTGTGTGTGTGTGTGTGTGTGTGTTGTTTAGGCCCTTATGTTTATGGTAATTTGACACTCAGCAATACCTGACTGCAACATTCTTTCTGTTCCAGTGCTTCTCCAGGTCCTACTTATTTGAGTGACTCATTTAAGCACTCTCTAGACCTGAAGCCATTACCTGTGGCCCTCAGGGAACCCTCCCCTGTCCAGCTGAGGCAGACAGTGGCTTAAGGTTCCAGGTGGTGGACAGAGCTCCATACTTTGGGGATTTTTACTTCCAGCCTGAAAAACAGGACAGTGATGAAAGATCATTGCCAGGAGATGGTGGAGGCCAGGCCACTGGGCATCTGAAGCCTGGCAGGCTGCCCGTAGGGCTGGGTCAGGGCCAAGACTCATCACCTTGACTGCTCCTCCTCGCCGAGCCCCGAGGCTGCAGAGTCTCTGTACGACACCACACAGCCCTCCATTCTCTAGAGGTTCTTCTTGCCCATCTCATATTTTCCCATCCGGATAGTGTTGTGTCCAGTTCTCTCTTCTGAACCTAGTTCCTTCCATTTGACAAATCATCTGGATAGCCTGTTCAAGTTTCAAATCAAAATAAATGAATTTTATCACAAAAGTAATTTTTGCACATTTTAGGAAATTGTGGGAAGAAAAGCAGCAGAAAGGAAAAATTGATAATCATCTTCTTTGCACTACCCAGAGCCGGCCACTTTTTAACCTGACGTGCTTCCTTCCTTTCCCCTCCCCTTGACCGCGTTTCATACAAGTGCTTTTTTAATGATTCCGTACTGTAAATAGTTTTGTGGCCTGTGATTTGTTTTTTTCCACTTAGCTTCCTATCACAAACATTTTCCTACAGCAATAAGTACACCTCTATGTTAGTCTTTTAAATTACTGAATAACATCTATTATGATTTAATGTTTTTGCTCTCATGGTAAAATTTAAAGAAATAGTCTTGCAGTTCCATTGCTGGACACATGCATAAAAGACTTCTCTAGATGAGGAACCATTGGTCAAAAAGATGCATGATTTCAAGGGCGCCTGCGTGGCTCAGTCAGTTGAGCGTCCGACTTCAGCTCAGGTCATGATCTCACGGTTTGTGGGTTCGGGTCCTACGTCAGGCTCTGTGCTGACAGCTAGCTCAGAGCCTGGAGCGTGTCTTCAGATTCTGTGTCTCCCTCTCTCTCTGACTCTCCCCTGCTCACGCTGTCTCTCTCTCTCAAAAATAAATAAAACATTAGAAAAAAGATGCACGATTTGAAAGATTTTAATAAGTATTGACAAATCTCCCCAAACAATATTGGACCACTCTTCACTCTCCAGAAGCCTATGACATCATTCCCCATTCTCTCAAATTAGCTATTCTCTTTATGATTCCTTTTGCTGTTTGTCACCACATAGCTCCTACTCTCCATCACCAGCAGACATCCACTGTGACGTGTCAGATGTATAAGCATCGACAAGGCACCCTCAAAACATCTGTGTACGTTTATGTGTATCCTCAAACAGTATATACTACTACTTTATTAAACCCCACAGTAAATCCTATTGTGCGATATATTACATTCTCTTACCCCTTTTTGTTCAACCAATACTGTTGGTTTTCTTAAACTGAGATCTGTGTTAATTTGTGTAACTTAAATTCATTTTTTTTAATGTTTATTTATTTTTGAGAGTGAGAGTAAGCGAGCATGAGTAGGGAGGAGCAGAGAGAGGGGGAGACAGAGGATCCAAAGCAGGCTCCGCACTGACAGCAGAAAGCCTGATGTGGGGCGGGAACTCATGAGCCACAAGATCATGACCAAGAGCTCAGCCAAAGTCGAATGCTTAACCCACTGAGCCATCCAGGTGCCCCGTTTTTTTTTTTTTCAAATGTTTATTTTAAGAGAGCAAGAGAGCGTGCACATGTGGGTGTGCAAGTGGAAGAGGGGCAGAGAGAGAGAGGATCCCAAGCCAGCTCCTCGTTGTCAGCACATGGGGCTCGATCCCACGAAGCATGAAATCATGACTCCTCTGGTTAGTTGTTCAGAAGCTGGGTCAGAGGAGAGATTAGTGATATTTCTCCTCTTTAAGGCCTGCTCATCTTTCTTGGCCTTCCGGAGCTCCAGGCTGACTGCCATCCGCTGCTGCCGCCTCATAGATGTATCTTTGCCTCGGTGAAATCGAGAGTCAGACTCTCAGCCGACTGAGCCATGCAGGTGCCCCTCAAACTCATTTGTTTTAACGACTATTTAATTTTTGTCATTTGCAGGCTGATGTCACTGATTGCCATCCCGCTGCCGTTGTAACAATGTGACAGTTATCTTCATACCCGTCTCTTTTTCTCTGCTAGAGTTTCCAAGCAGAAGTGACGTTGCTGGGTAGCAGGGTTGACAGTGTCTCTCAAACTCTTCTGACTGTGACCCATCATAAGAAAGACATTTTTTCCATCGTAGTCTGGTAAGGCTTCCTCCACGTACACAGATAAAACAAAGTTTTGTGAAATAGTGCTTATCCTTATCACAAGAAAAACAATCTGACATGTTTTATTCTATTTATTTATTTTTTTAATAGTTTATTGCCAAATTGGTTTCCATATAACACCCAGTGCTTCTCCCCACAAGTGCCCCCAACCATGACCATCACCCCCCTCTCTCCCTCCCCTTCCCGCTTCAGTCCATGGTTCCTTTTCAGTATTCAATAGTCTCCCTTGATCTGTGTCCCTCACTCTCCCCAGCTCTCTTTCCTCCTTCCTCTCTGACATGTTTTTTTCTATTTAACTCGAATTCCTTTTTAGAATGTTGATCACAACTTACTGCACTAATTTCATAACGTGTTAATGGCCTATGACCCACAATTTGAAAAATAATGGATCAAAGTATATTGAGTTTTGGGGTGTCTGGGTGGCTTAGTCGGTTAAGTGTCTGATTTGGGCTCAGGTCACGATCTCAGTTTGTGAGTTCAAGCGCTGTGTCAGGCTCTCTGCGGTCAGCGCACAGCCCACTGCAGATCCCCTGTCTCCCTTTAAGCACCTCCCCCACTTGCATGCACTCTCTCTCCCCCTCAAAAATAAATATTAAAAAATAAAAATAAATTAAAAATTTAAATCTCAAAAATTAATAAAATAAAATACATTCAGTTTCACAAATATATACTTTGAAATTACTCTTCAGAGTGGCTACACTAATTTACGAGGAATTAGGTTCTCATTTCCCTACAACCTAGCCAGCACTTGACTTTTTTTTTTTTTTTGCCTGTCTGATGAATCTGAAACAGAATGTCGTTGTTTTGATTTTTCTTTCTCTGATTTCTAATAAATGGTTTCTCCTCTCATGTTTATTCACTCCCTGAGTTCCTCAGAAAGTGAGTTTGCCTATTTTTCTATTGGGTAGCCAGATTCTTTTCTCGCTGATTTACTACTAAGTTTCTTATATAATTTAGATTTTAATTTTTAACCATCTGTTGTAAATATGATGCAAATACCTTTTCCCGGTCTGTTAGTCATTCATTAACTTTGTCTGTGATGTATTTATTGGCCAGAAATCCATCAGTTATTTCCTTTATGGTTTGGACGTTTTGTATCTTATTTAAGAAACGCTTCCCTAACCTTTTTTGCCTTTCAATTTTTTATAGCTTCTTAAACCATCTGAAGTTGTCTTTACATAATATGAGATAGGATGTAATTTTTTTTTTCCATAGAGCAAACTCACTTTCCCCAACACCATTAAATTAGTCCATCCTTTCTGGATTCTTCTCATCTGTTCCAGGGGTCTATAGTGCTTGCATTAATAGCACACTTTGAAAAATTAGACTCTGTGATATGTCTTAATATCTGGTAGAGTGAGATCCCCACCTTTGCCTTTATTTTTGAGACTACTTATTTTAGCTATTCGTGGAGGCTTATCTGCCATGCAAACTGGATTAAACTGATTTATAAACTGGTTTGTCTCTCCCAGATAGTGACTAGAATTATATAAATTGATACCATTACAATGCTGTGACTTACCTTTCACAAACACATCTCCCATTTATCTAAAAAATAAACACCTCCTTTAGTGAGAGTTCTCTGACATGCTTGGCCAAGTTAATTTCTAGATAATTCATATTCTTTCCTTCTCTTTTTTAAAAATATTTTCCAATTTAATAGATGGTAATGGTATCTTCTTTCAGGACAACCAGGTTTTTTTTTCCTTTGAGAGACAGAAGGAGAGAGAAAGAGTATGTGAAAGGGGCAGAGGGAGAGAGAAAGAGAGAATCTTAAGCAGGCTCCATGCCCAGTGCAGAGCCCAACCCAGGGCTCGAACCCACAACCATGTGATCATAATCTAAGCCAAAATCAAAAGTCAGACACTTAACCAACTGAGCCACCCACGATCCCCCAGTCAGGTTTCTTTAATACTCTTCCCTTCCTGGCCCTGTCTTCTGGATTACCCTCTTTTGGTAAAGAATGACCCCAAGGATCTCAGAAACCCAGGCCCCTACAAGGACCAGGCAGAACCAGGAAAGCAATAATCAGATGGTCAGTTGCCAGGAGTTCCAATCTACTGAGGGTGCTGTCTATATCTGGGCTCTAAAACAACTTTACATATGAAATGAGGTGGAGAGAATAATACTGACCTGGATTCCTTTCAAGGGTACCACTATCCTGTTTGAAGGGGTTATTTAAACTACTTGGGTGTTGGGGGATGGAGATGATTTGCATTGTTAACTGCACTGTTAAATCTGCTAATCTGCAGGGTGCTAGTCTCATTAAGCTGGTAATGCAAGTTCAGGGCCAGAGCTGAATTACTTGTTGCCCCAAGGATTCTTCTTTCCCAGCTCTTTATGCATTGCCCAGCCTCTCTTCTAAACAAATGTTGAGCAAACATGCATTTAAAGGGAAAAAGAGTCACTGAATTATTAGCTGTTCTGGGCACTACACATCTCAGGCTGGCAAGGTACAGAATAGGAAGAGAGCAAGAGGTCCCGACAAGGACAGAGAGAAGCTGGAGCCTCCAGGAACCAGGAAATCAGGTGGACCACCAAGGTAGGAACGAGGGAATAGGGGCCAAAACCAGAGCCCTATTACAGGAAACGCAGCCCATGTCGGGTGGAACAGGACTTCTTAAACCAGGTAAGAGCCCCATTATTGAAACACCAGCATGTGTCCCAACAGAAAAAAAACAGCAAAAGACCTGACCAGGCAAATCTCCAAATGAAGAAAAACAAATGGCCAATATAAGGAAAGAAAATGGTCAGTTCATTAGAAAGCAAAACAATAAAAGATTTTCCCCCCTTATCTGATTGGCAAGGTTTCTTTCTTTCTTTTTTTTCTTTCTTCTTTGTTCTTTCTTTCTTACTCTTTTTATGATGACACTCGTTATGGAGACAGAGTGGTGGAAGGGCACTCTGATGCACAGCTGGTAGTTCTGTGAATTGGCACAGCTTATCTGGAGGGTGATTTGGCAGACTGTATTAAAAACCCTAAAGACAAGCACTTTTTGATCCAGCAATTCTACTTCTAGGAATTTTTCCTAAGGAAATAATTAGAAGCGAACACAAAGATGAATAATAGCAGCTTAGCATTTACTGGGTGTTCACTTTGTGCCAGGCAATATGTTCAGCTCTTTACACTTACCTTGGTCAGGCCGTGCAGCCACAGACAGTGAGATGGGGATCACCGTCCCCATTTTCGGGTGGGGAAACTGAGGCTCGACAACTGTTGTAAATTGCACAAATTCAAGCCTGTCGAATAAGTGACAGGTGGGGGCTTAAACCCTGGTCTCTTTCACTCCAAAACCCATGCTCTGAACCAGCTCACTATTTTATAGTCAAAAGTATAAAAGTATAAAAATGATGTTCCGGAAAAGTATAAAAGTGATGTTCTACATAGCACTGTTTAAAATAGCAAAAATTCGGGGCGCCTGGGTGGCTCAGTCGGTTAAGCGGCCAGCTTCGGCTCAGGTCATGATCTCACAGTTCGTGGGTTCAAGCCCCTCGTCGGGCTCTGTGCTGACAGCTAGCTCAGAGCCTGGAGCCTGCTTCAGATTCTGTGTCTCCCTCTCTCTCTGACCCTCCCCTGCTCATGCTGTCTCTCTGTGTCTCTCAAAAATAAATAAAAGACATAAAAAAAATTTAAAAAAATAAAATAAAATAGCAAAAATTCAGAAATAAACTTAATTGTGTAAGAATCGAAGGATAATTAAATAAATCATGTAGAATAGCATGATAAAACACAGTCATTAAAAAGAAGTTTGGAAAAAATTATGACAGGGAAATATTCATGATATATGAACCAAGAAAAAATGTAGAACAGCTATGTCCCATTTTAATTTTAAAAATGCATCTATACCATTTTTATGAAGTTCAAAAGTAGGAAAGACTAGACTATGGTGATCAAGATTAAGGGAGGGGGTTGTCAGGAAGCTTGTTTGCAGGAAATATTCTAGATCTTGATCTAGGTTGGGGTCACAATGGTGAATGCGCACGTAAATATTAATCCAATTGTATAATTAAAATGTGTGTGCTTTGTATGTTAGCTTTCTCTAAAAAAGAAAAAAAATACATAAATGTAGAGAAAAAGTCCTAAAGGAAAATAACAGAAGAATGTTACCAATGACTGTTGCTAAGCATAATTTTCACTGTATTCTTTATATTGTTCTGCACAGTTGACCAGGAACGGCACGGGTGCATATATACACAGATTTTTTTCAATCTATACAGTCTAATACTGTACATTTATTTCCTCTGTTTTAGAATTTTCTTAATAACACTTTCTTTTCTCTAGCTCACTTTATTGTAAGAATACAGTATATAATACATACAACATGCAAAATATGTGTTAATTAACCATTTGTTATCAATAAGGCTAGTCAACAGTAGGCTATTAGCAGTTTGCTTTGGGGGGAGTCCAAAGTTATATGTGATTTTCAACTGTGCGGGGGTCAGCGATGTGTAAGAGTCAACTGGTCCTTTCTTTTTTTTACAATATCTGTATTACATTTATAGTTAGAAAAAAAATAGTGTCAAGTTCATCATCAGAGGGGAGGGGGGAAGGAGGGCGTGCACTGGAGAGCCACGTGTAGTCCAGATCTGGCACTCCAGGGGGTGGATAGACCAGTTCCAAGATCTCCAGTCCTGGAACTGGAGTCTAGTCCTGCAGGCAGGACGCGAGGGTCCCAAGGATAGAGAGAATGGAGGAGAGAAGCCCAGTGCCCGGCCCTGCTGGAGGGGTAAGGCTGAGAGGGAGCCCTGAAGGGCCTGGGATGGATCAATTCCTGCAACTTTAAATGCCTGCTGGGTGGGTGCCACCCAGAGCCACCCAGTCACAGCAATGGCGCCTGGACTCCTCATGCTGCTGCCAGTCAGATGCCTTGTTGCTCACTGCGGATGACGTCAGGCCTCCGGGGAGCACACAGGCTGTCAGTCAGCCTCTTCTGGTAGCACTAAGCCAAGTCTGCCTCCTCTCTCTTTTAAAGGGACAGCTTTTGCCTGGATAAGGGCGCCAGGTTAGGGCCCTCTTGACTCTCTCTTTCCATTTAGAGTCCGATTCCAGGGCAGTGAAGAAATGAGAGGGGGTGCAAGGCTGGTTTTGGGGGCTGCTTCCTGAGCCTCAGCTCATCCCTGACAATGAAACCCTGCCAACCAAGAAGTGGATCAAAATAAAGAATTTAGGTACAAAGAAGCTTTGCTATATAAGATTACCTGTGAGTATTAAATACACCTAAATATAGAACGAGAAAAAAGTAACTGAGAATTAGCAGCTCTTCCTTCCTTACTAAGAAATACCAATTTAGAGACTCCTGGGTGGCTCAGTCAGTTAAGCGTCCGACTTCGGCTCAGGTCATGATCTCACGGTTTGTGCATCCGAGCCCCGTGTCGGGATCTGTGCTGACAGCTTAGAGCCTGGAGCCTGCCTTGGATTCTGTCTCCCTTTTTATCTGCCTCTCCCCCATTCATGCTCTTTCTCCCTGTCTCAATAATAAATAAACATTAAAAAGTAAAAAAAAAAAAAAAAAAGAATACCAATTTAGATTGGGTCCGTCAAATGTGCCTAGTAAAAGCATTCCACATTACCTAGCCTCTGTTACTGCTAGGGCTGGTGTATAGCTTTCTTGAGAGAATCACTTTCTCCTTCTTTTAGTGAAATAAAGACATGGTGGCTGGAGCTGCAGCAGGTATTTTGTAATCATGAGGAAAACCCCAACAGACTTGCAGAGACCCCCAATCCTGACATTCTTGAGCCCCTGAACCAGAGGCAGCAACTGTCTAACTCTTCACTACTTGTTTATTTAAGCTACTGTTTTCTGTAACTCATGACTAAACAGTCTCTAACTGCTTCACCCAGCAATGTAAACATAATAACATAATTAATGCAACATGGGAAGTTGGGGAAAAGGGATGGGTAAAAGTATAACAGTGCCAATGTTTTGGGACACCTGGGGGGCTCAGTCAGCTGGGCATCCGACTTCGGCTCAGTTCATGATTTCTCGGTTTGTGAGTTCAAGTCCCCCCATCAAGCTCTGTGCTGACAGGTCAGAGCCTGGAACCTACTTTGGATTCTGTGTTTCCCTCTCTCTCTGCCTCTCTCTCTCTCTCTCAAAAATAAATGAACATTAAAAACTTAAAAAAAAACAATGCCAGTGTTTCACTGCAGATAGTCACTGTCTGAAATTGAAATAGTTAAAAATAATGATGGCTGCAACCTTTTACTGTTTTCCAGAGGGATCTTTGATGACCTAATATTGTTTTTGGTGGAAGAAGAGCTATCTAAAGTTCAGATATTCTTTCATCTACAAAAATTCCATTAAATCCCAGTCAAATATATGAAATATCTCTCAAAATTAAAGAAGAGTATTATAATATGAAACAATTTTGATAAAACTATTTCTGATTATCTGTGTACATGCATTGAAAGATGGTAGGCATGACATTCACCTCATTTGAATTATGCAAATTTCCGTCATTTTTTATTTTGTTTTTAGACTTTTAAATTTGAAATAATTGTAGACTTACAGAAGAATTGCAAAGATAGTGCAAAAAGTACCATCTCATTTACTCTTCACCCAATTTGCTCTAATATTAACATCCTTACATAAGCCCGGTACATTTATCAAAATGAAATTAACGGGGTAATATGCATGATATGATTAACTACACTACAGACTTCATTCGGATTGTCCAATTTTTCCACTGATGTCCTTTTTCTGTTCCAGTTTCCAAACCAGGATACCATGTTGCATTCAGATGTCGCGTCTGCTCTGCCCTGAGACAGGTTCTCATTCTTTCCTTGTCTTTCACAGTCTTGACATTTTCAAAGAGTAGTGGTCAGATATCTTGCAGAATATCCTCATTTGGGCTCGTCTCCCGTTTTCTCATGATTAGACCAAGATAATAGGTTTAGGGGGAGTGATGTGCTCTTCCTATCACATCATAGTAGGGGCACGTGATATCAACATGACTTATACCATTCGTGATGTTGACCTTGTGACTTTCTCACTTTCTTCTTTGTACTTTTCCATATTGCTTTAACTCCTATAATAAGTATGTGAAGTCACTGAATCTGGAAGTGCTTCATAAACCGAAGAACTCCAAAAATGTGAGGGTTAAATTTTTTATTTGAAAGAGAGAATTGATGTCCAAGCCTTGATTGGGAGAGGGAGATGGAGGTAAGTATAGCTACACCATCAATGTTTAATTGGTCTGGAGGCTAGCCAGGGTGGCAGGAAAAGATAGAGATGACTTTGGGATTTATGTAACTGCTGGCAGAGCAAAGAATTAGAGCCTCATCCACATAGTTTTCATATAATACATTTCCCTTCCCCCTGTATCCCTGAGTAAGAGTGGAGGCTGCCCCACTAGCCAAGGCAGAAACATCATAACAAAAGAGGGCTGATTCTGTTGGGAAAGCGAGTGGATGTGGGAACTAACACTAACCAAGCACCATCTCTGCTTAAAACTCACTCGTGTAACATTCACAATGTTGTCAACTAAGCATGATGATCGTCTCCACAAATTCAGATTCAGAGAAGTGAAGGGACTTGCCCAAAGCCCCACTGCCAGTTAACCATCAAATGTCTCTCAGGCAATGTATTGGGTGGGCCCGGGAAAGCCACTGTGTGAAATTAGATCTCTGTGACACCAAACCTGCACTCTCCCTCCTCCACTTCACACCACCTGCTGCTTGGGAAGAACCATGGTCAAGTATGGGAATTCTAATCACGGGGAAAGATTATGATGAGCTGTGGCGACTACACAGCATCCATAAGGTTCTTCATCTTCCTAAGCTCTGTGTCTCCTCACTGATCAGAGTTACCTGGCATGAATTCCGGGTTTAGGATCCCACCACCCTTTGGATGCCTCGGACTACCCTCTGTAATCGAATGGTACCAAAGGCCCAGGGTAGCTGGGACAGCCTTTCCCTAGGATGCATCCAGCCAGGATGCAAAGAGAAACAAAAGGGGAGAGGGGAAAAGGGAAAGGAGGCAAAGAGAGATGTCTTGGATTCCAGACTCTTCTTCCAGTCAGCCCTAAGGCCAGCTCTAACTTTGTTCCTCCTAAGGATAGATCTGAGCTAATGAAGAATCCTTTTTTATTGAAGCGATTCAAGTTTAGTGTTTGCAACTTGAAATCAAGGTGTCCTGATGAGCACATTCACCTTAATCTGGTTTCTGCTCACTCTTATCATCATTGCGCCTGTGGCTTTTGCCTCTCTGGGACCCCAGATCTGTTTCATGAGTGGCTATGAACAGGCTCTGGAGTCAGAAAGATGGGGTCAAATCCCAATTCTTTTTTTTTTTTTTTATAGTTTATTGTCAAGTTGGTTTCCATAGAACACCCAGTGCTCTTCCCCACAAGTGCCCTCCTCCATGACCATCACCTCCCTTCCCATTTCCCCCTCTGCCTTCAGCCCCTCAGTTCATTTTCAGTATTCACGGGTCTTTCATGATTTGCCTCCCTCCTTCTCCCTAACTCTTTTTTCCCCCTTCTCCTCCCCATGGTCCTCTGTTAGGTTTCTCCTGTTAGACCTATGAGTGAAAACATACGGTATCTGTCCTTCTCTGCCTGATTTATTTCGCTTAGCATGACACCCTCGAGGTCCATCCACTTTACTACGAATAGCCAGATTTCATTCTTTCTCATTGCCATGTAATACTCCATTGTATATATAAACCACATCTTCTTGATCCATTCATCCGTTGATGGACATTTAGGGTCTTTCTGTGATTTGGCTATTGTTGAAAGTGCCGCTATGAACATTGGGGTTCATGTGCCCATGTGCATCAGTACTTCTGTATCCCTTGGGTAAATCCCTAGCAGTGCGATTGCTGGGTCACATCAAATCCCAGTTCTTGCACCAATAAGCTATGTGGCCCTGGGCAAGGACTTTACCTCCCTGAGCTTGTTCAATCTGGTAAAATGGGGTGATAATATTCCTGCAAGGGGTATTAATAAGACTTACACAAGAATAATTCATGCAAAGTGCTTAGCACAACACAAATTTAGCTTAGTATTGAATAAATGGCAGCTATGATTATTAGCATTATTCAATTCTCCTTTGCCAATTGGACACAACTTATTGATTACCCAATTCCACGAGACACCTGCTGACCTAAGCCATTTTTTTCTCACCATATAATTCATACGCCACTGGTAGCCTATGGATAAGTCCCCCCAGGCGTAGGAGTCTACCTCAGCCCCTTAAGTGACAACTTAGGGCTGGCATTCCAACAAACATTTGGAATTCTATGGCTGACCTGTATCCAGTGGTATTCCAGTAAATATTTAACAAGTAGCGCCTCAAAATAAACAATAACAAAACACGTTTTTGCCAGTTTCCGTGGTGTAAGTACTCCCACCATGTCTGATTCCAAGCTACCAACGCAATGTCACGCAACACAGAGTTGGGAAGAAGGTGTGCAGTTGACCCTCATGAGCTAGAGCTGGCCAGCTCCAGCACACCACTGTTTGTGCAAGGTGGAATTTCCCCAAGAACAGGGTATGGGCAGGGAAGCATTCCAAAACATGTCTCCTAGAACAGTGATTAAAATGGTGGAAATGTGTCTTAGCCTGGAGTCTCTAGAAGCAAAGTCTGAAATGGATTCTTGTACAAGTGACTTATTGAGGGATCTCTCGAGTGAAGCCTTTGAGGGGGTGAGGGAAGCAGAATACGACTGGGGAGAAAGGTGGGCAAAAATTATGGGTTTAGCTCAAGTCTGGCCACTGTCTAATTCCAAAGAGAGTTGTCCCAGCCTCAGGCAAGGCGGTGGGGGACTTGTACACCCACTTAGTTGGTCATTGCATACAGGCTGACTTCCGGGGCACAAATTCCCAGGTGTTTCCTGTCAAGGCAGCTCCACTGGCTGAGGTGAATTCTCAGAAGGGAGTAGCCATGAGTGGTGAGCAACCAACTCTCACAGCAGCCAGGGGATGAGTGCGCCAGCCTGGTGACGGGCATCTGGGTGGGGCTCCAGTGTCGTTTACTATTTAGTGATGACAATGCTGATGATAATTTTTATGGTGAAGATGACGGAGATGGAAATACTAGGAGTAGTAGATGTGGTGGTGCTGCTGATGGCAACACTGAGCTCGGCTGGGTTGGTGTCGCTGGCATCGATGGCAGTTGGCGGCATGGTGGTGATGGTGGTGATGACGGTGGTGTTGATGGTAATCGGTGGCTCGGTGTGATGGTGGTGTTGGTAGTGGCAGTGGTTGTGGTGGTAATTGGGGGAATGGTGATGGTAGGACTTCTGAGGGTGACAGTGAATATGGCAAAGGTGCTGGTTATCGGAGGGACCAACGAAACTGAAGTCCTTATTTCTTCAAAGTTTGTCTCTTTCTTTTATGCTTTGTATTTTTGCAGTGGCCCTGGGGAACGAAACTACTCAGAATTTCATCTCGTTGAGCCTGGTGAATGAAAACATGACTGAGAAAGTCGAAATGCATTCATTTCACCAGTGCTGTCCTGCTGGGTGTGTGTTTTGTTTTAACAATGCACACATTCTCCAGGGCTGTGATTTTATTCTGTTTGCCACTCTATGTCATGGGTGATTCACTGAGAAATGTAGGGGCGTGGTGACTTTAGACTTTTTAACCCATCAAATCTATCCGCAGTGTTTAACACGCCAACATTATGCCAGGAAGTCCTGGAGATTGCTAGAATGAATCTATCCTGCACTCAACGTGGGATTGTTGTTTTCAGTGAAAGAGCCTCGCTTGGGAGGATGAGGGCAGAGTGACTGAAGTGAGTAAGCAGGTCAGCCTGCTGGTGGGGTGTGTGTCAGGGGAAGAGTCTGCAGAGTGGACGTCCTTTTATCTACTGCGAGCATCTGCCTAGATTTCTCTGCTTTCTCCTCCCTCCCCAGAGGGAGGCAGGGAGGAAGCAGGGGGTGCTCACTTTCCACTTCAAGCACCTATCACGTTATATTTGCAACAAAATAGCTCCCTACATAAGAGGTATTCCGGGGCAAATGTAGAGTTCGTTCACTCATTCCATAAATATGTACTTAGCCTCAGCCGCAAGCCACGCACTCTGCTAGGTACTGGGGATAGAACATTTGGAGGGCGTGGGGGACAAAAAGCTTACATTCTAGTAGATTTGAATGTGACTCATCCTCATTACACACAGATGAGGAAATTGAGGCTGAAGAGGTTAATTGGTTTGGCCAAAAGGCAGAGCTAAGACTTCAATAAGGTCAGCCAGCTCCCCAAACCCATCCCCTCGACCAATTCTACACTATCTGCAATGGGCATTTTGCCGTTCTTCTGGAAGCTGAACCCTCTGGAAGCTTCAGGAAAGCTGCTTTTTCTTTTTCTTTTTTAGATTCTTAAAAAATTTATTTATTTAAGCAATCTTTACACCTAACGTGAGGTTGAAACTCACGAGCTCAAGGTCAAGAGCTGCACACTCCACCAACTGAGCCAGTCAGGAGCCCCAGGAGAAACACTTTTTCCAACACCATCTAGAAAGATGATCAGTCAAGGCTTCCTGCCCTCTTGAATTGTGGGGTGGGCGTATGATCGAAGTGATGTCATCCCAACCCTGGGCTCTGCCATCCAGACCAGCTGGAACTATGGTTACCTCTGTTCAAGTTGGTGTTTCAGCTTCACCCAAAATTCTGAGAGCCATCCCATAGCCTTCCCCCACCCTATTTGTTTTCTCCAGATACACAGAGTCCATTTCTGTTGCATACAACCAAATACTCAGACTGACACACAGTCACTCCAGTCTCTGAGCCTCAAGGAAGTCTTGTCACCTGCGAACTAGGAGGCATAATACTCGCCTTGCAGGAGGCAGGAGGGAAGATCTCGGTTCCTTGAGCCAGGCCTTGCCAGCATCCCTGTTTTCTAGCACCTTCTTCAGACTCTAACCTCCCAGGAAAAGCATCCCCATTCTTCGCTGGGGCTGCCAGACATGCAGAAGCTGCACACTCAGCAAAAGCAGTGAAGGAGCTGGAGCTATATTTGAGCTTCCCTGAGAACACACTCACGCCGCCTCCTGCGCTCCGGCTGGCCGAGGGGAGTGTAATTAACAGACGCTTCTTCAGAGCGTGGATTGAACAGGTGATGGCTCAGCAAGTTCAGAGTCACAGCCATGGCCAATTTCTCTTCCCCCAGGTCTATTTTTGAGTCACCACAGGTGCTTATTAAGGCCACATGTCAGGCCTACAGGGCAGATGAGAGACTTCTCTCGGAGAATTTGTCAGTTAGGAGTGTACGAAGTTGACGGAACAGAAATCTGACCAAATAAAGCTTTAATTTTCTCATGTGACAAGACGCCTAGGCAATCCAGGCTGCTATCGAGGACTGATTACCAAGAAGTCTCTTCGGCCTTCTTGCTCTGCTATCCTTAGCAGGTGGCACCACCCTCATTGTCACAAGATGGCTGCTTCCAGAAACCTCACCTATGTTCCAGGCAAGGATGAAAACAAAGGGAATAAGGAAAAAGCCTGTGCTTGCTGACTTCCCCCACCTTTTAGTCTGAGGAAGGTAGATTCCCAGGAAGCCCCACCCAGATGTCCACTTACATCTCACTGGCCAGAACTGGGTCAGGGGAGCAGCCTGCAGCTGAAAGACAGTGTGGGTAGGTATTTTAACGGGGCACGTGTCATCTGAACAAGATTCGTGTCTGTTAGTAAGTAAAAAGGAGAGCCAGACATCGGTTTGGCATCTAGTAGTGTCTGCCACAGAGGTGGGACCGGGAGTAGATGGTTGTGAGGGAGGTCTCCGAGGGCTGAGTCAGAGGTTTTCAGAAACACAAGAGAAGGCAAGCGGGAAGCCAGAGAGCCATCAACCTCACTATGATGTACAGAGAAAACCGGGCGCCACATAAACACATTCTGTAAAGACAGTGTTGACCTCTGAAATGTGGAAAGGTAGTGGTGCTTATCAAACAGTCCTGGTTTTAAATCCCAGCTCTGCCTGATACCCCGTGACCTCGGGCAAGTCACTTAACCTCTCAGTTTTCTCAACCATAAAATGGGGGTGATACCTTGCACAGTTTTTTAGTGGCTCGAACGAGACCATATGTATAAATTGTGCATTGTAGGCATTTGACACATGGGTGTTATTATTGATCTAATTCCCTCATTCTCTGAACGCTGAAAACGGAACCCAAAGAGGGGAGGCAAGATGACCTAAGTCACACAGCCAGAGGTGGAGCTGAAACCAGGGCCCAGCTTTCGGACTTCCGACCTGGGGCGTGTTCCATTTCACCACCGTCTCTACCTGTTAAAAAAATTATTAACTTTCGGGGCGCCTGGGTGGCTCAATCAGTTGAGCATGAGACTTCGGCTCAGGTCATGATCTCACAGTTAATGAGTTAGAGGCCCGCATCAGGCTCCACGCTGACAACAACATGGAGCCTGCTTGGAATCCTCTCTCTCTCTGCCCCTCCCCTGCTGGTGCTCGCTCTCTCTCTCTTTCTCTCTCTCTCTCTCTCTCTCTCTCTCTCAAAATAAATAAACAAACTTTAAAAACAAAACAAGACACACCTCTCAGAAGTGGTTGCTGCCAGAGAGGAAGGGGGTGGGCATAATGGGTGAAGGGGACTGGGGTCGGGGGGTACAGGCTTCCTGTCACGGAATGAATAAGTCACAGGGATGCAAGGCACAGCACAGGGAACAGAGCAATGGTATTGTAAGAGCGTTGCATGGGGACAGATGGTAGCTACGCTCGTGATCACAGTATAATGTACAGAGAGGGTGAACCACTATGTTGCACACCTGAAGCTAATGTAACATTGTGTATCAACTACACTCCAATAACACACACACACACATACACACACGCACACACACACGCCCCACTCAGTATTTGCAGACTGTCTCTGTGCTGGGGGGTTCCTTCAACACTCAGCCGGGGTGTTCACAACTCTGCCTCAGACACACCCCTGTTTGCACTGAGCTGTTTTCAAGTTGCTTTTTCCTTCATTTCGCATTTACTTGGTTGCTATAAACCTTGACGGTTTTCCAGAGTTCTGACAAAGTTAGTTCTGACAGTTTCCGCTTGCTTTTTCCACGTTTCTCTGGAGGAGCTCCGAGCGCCTTGTCTGAGCAGTAGCTCCTCGGATGGCTCTCACAGAAACGTTACAGACTGGGTGGCATATAATAACAGGAATTTCTTTCTTACCCTCCTGGAAGCTGGAAGTCCAAGATCAGGGTGCCGGCACGGTCAGGTTCTGGCAAGGACCCCTCCTCGGCTGCAGACTGCCAGCTTCTTGTGCCCTCACAAGACAGAGAGCCCACAGAGGAAGCACAGCTCTCTGGTGACCCTTGTAAGGGCACTAATCCCATGAAAGGCCCCCCCACCCCGGGACTTCATCAAATCTTCCTAAAGGCTCCACCTCCTAATGCCATCACATTGGTAGTGGATGGGTGAGGTTTCAACACACGCGTTTGGGGAAGATACAGACATTCAGTCCATAACAAGCCTACTCCGCCATTTTGTTTTTTAAAGGCTTCCCTGGTGATTCTAATGAGTAGCCAAGGTTGACATCCACTACTCTAGAATCAGAACCTTGACATGACTGCGTTCAACAGGCTTCTCAGGGGATCCTGAGGTAGCCCTGCCGAGCCTTGGGATCCTGCGGACTAAATAAACTCTGGGGTTGATCTCAGAAGTCCACTTTGTCTCCTCTTCCTCCAGTTCCAGGGAGCCAGACAGGATGAAGCGGTCAGCCTTTGTGGGGATGGCTTTCCATCTGTCCACCGCAGCACGTGGTGCCCACGGAGGGCTGTGTTTGGAGTTAATGAGAAGAACTGCTCCCATTTGCTTCCCAAAGGAATCAGAATGGAAATAAAGAAAGGAGCCCAGGATGCGCCAGGTTCCTGCCTCCACGTGTGACAGTTCAGTTGAAGCTTCTCAGCGGATCTGTTGGGACTTGGCATATGGGTCGCCTGCACCCGAGCTAGAATCCCCCGAAGTCACTAAGATTTCAGGTCACATGCTCTGGGGTGAGTGCAGCTGGGAGGATGAAGCTCTCTCTCAGGCCAGCTGCGCTCCGGGAATCCCCCTCACAGACACCAGGTCCTTGACCAGGGAGTCATTCCGGGATGACCAAGAGATTTCTTTCTCTCTCGCCACGTGTGATCAGGCTTTAACTAGCTGAGCCTCAGTTTCCTTAACTTATTGGTGAAAATAATTACCCCCCTCAATTCTTGTTATTACTATAGAAGATAAACACAGGGTAAAAAAATACAATGATAATAGTAAGTGTGTAATAAAAAATAAAACAATAATAAACGTGTGCTTTGATTCTGTTTGTTAAAAATTATGTTTATATCTTTAATTTTATTTTTACATTTATTTATTTAGAGAGCAAGTGGTGATGCATGAGTAGAAGAGGGGCAGAAAGAGGGGGAGAGAGAGAGAATCACAAGCTGTCAGCTGGGAGCCGACCTGGGGCTGGATCCCATGAACCGTGAGGTTATGACCTGAGCCAAACCAAAAGTCAGATGCTTAATGGACTGAGCCTCCCAGGCTCCCCTAAAATTACGTATATATCTTTATACATATACTGATCTCTACAAATTTGCGTGGATTTATATGCATTTTATGTGTGTATACACACAATGCTGCCTAGAACAACATTCACCAAATCAGTAGTGGGGTTGGAGGTGATTTTTATTGTCTTCTTTGTACTTTTCTAACTTGTTTATGATGTACACGTACTGTTTTTAGAAAAGAAAACTGAACTTTTGGGTCAAGGGGGCCTTCTATTCCTCCCTCCTCCCTCCAAATACCCCATTGAAACAACAAAATGAACATTTTAACTACTAATGGAAGCTATACAAATAATAGTAATTACTCTTAGAATTATGAGGTTTAAAATCTGATGCATAGTGCTTGCTGATTATTACTCCATCCCCGTCCATCCTAAAGAGAACCTTCTTGTGCCCTGGACCCTCTGTAGTCGGGGCGAGACTGCGGACCTTTTCTTGGCATAATATCTTTAAATGAATAAACTTCTATGCACAGGATTACAAAGGAAATCATTTATATCACCATTCAGTTATCAAAATATTTAAAAAACAAATCTGTCATATAGTGACATATGTGCTTCTACATTGGAAGATTTAGCAGTGCGTCTAATGACTACCGTCGTTTCAAAGTCGTGATGAGCATAAATAATTTTATGAAATGACTCCAACAATAGCATTATGATAGGAAAATATCTGGTTTCCATTGGTGACGGAGTCACTAGAATCGCTAACACCGCTACTAGTTTGTTGCTTATGTTTGTAAGCGAAGAAAATGCTGCCTTGAACGAAGTGAAAGTAAAGTCCATTTTTCTCATCCGGCCTCACAGGCCTCCAAATTTAACAGAAATATGTGTTCGCGTAGATCTTTGCTTAGATCTGTTCATCAGTCTGTTCGGTCTCTTACGCATTTACATCGTGCCTCAAATGTCTGAGGGCCCTTGGCCGCCTGCTCATATGGGCGGGTGGGACCTAGTTTATTGGATGCTATGTGATTGGCAGGAGGTCTATTCACTGTCAATTTGGTATGACTTTTAGGAAGCCCCCAACGTATCGTTAGGTCCTTCCTCCTGAGCTGGTCAAACTCCCCAGAGATGGTTCTGGTAGCTTCCTTTTAGGAGAGCGTAATTCTCCCTGCCAGCATTCTGGAATCTAGGTCAGGAAAGCAGCCTGCAAGGAGAAGACTGGGCGGGGTATGCCAACCTTCCGTATGTGAACTTGCACTTAATCCCCCTGCCTTCCGGCTGATGCCCCATCTTCCACTGCACGTGGTGTATCCCAGCCCGGATGCCCTCCTGTCATAGTCGACCACTGGGCCATCCAATACGGTGGCTTCTGCCGGCTATTCAGGTTTGAATTAATTAAAATAAATAAAATAAACTTTCAGGTCCTCAGTTGTACTCAGTAGCCACGTGGTGCTAGCGGCCAGCTACCATATCGGATGGTGGGCGGTGCATGACATTTCTGTTGCTGCAGAAAGGTCCATTGAACAGTGCTGTCCTAGAGCAGGGGTTGGCATTTTTTTTTTCTGTAAAGGGCCGGATAGTAAATATTTTTGGCTTTGCACACCATATGGCCTCCTTCGCACCTACTTAACTATGTCATTGTAGCTCGAGAGCAGCCTTAGACAATTCATGGGACCTGCATTTTCGGAATGCATGGCCGCGCTCCCACAGAACTTTATTTATGCACACTGAAATCTGACTTTCATATCATCTTCACGTGTCACACAGAATGTTATTCTTGTTTTGATTTTTTTCCAGCCATTTGCAAATATAGGACTATTCTCAGGACAGGCTGTACTGAAACAGGCAGCAGGCTAGATGTGGACTGCGGACCGTGGTTTGTGGACCGCTGCCTTCATGTATTGCCTTAAAAAAAAAATCCCTGTACTGATGGGGCGCCTGGGTGGCTCAGTCGGTCAAGCATCCGACTTCGGCTCAGGTCATGATCTCACCGTTCCCGAGTTCAAGCCCCGCGTCGGGCTCTGGGCTGACAGCTCAGAGCCTGGAGCTTGTTTCAGATTCTTTCTCCCTCTCTGTCTCTGTTCTTCCCTGGCTCATTCTGTTTCTCTCTCTCTCTCTCTCAAAAATAAAATCGACATAAAAAAATTCCTATACCGTTGTTTTTGTAGGTTCAAGGAGGAAGCAGAGGCTAAGGAGTGTAGTCTTTTTAACCTAGAAGTCTTTGTACCTGCTCAGGGCCTGTCTTCTCCCAGGGCCTCAGAACCTGTGAGCACAGAGCGCCGGCTCTCATTCACTATTCTCCACCTCGTGTCCAGTACAATGTCTGACATGCAGCAGGCTCTGCATCAATAGAACCGGATGATCAAATGCTCACCAAGCCACCTCCTTTGTACAATTTGGCTTTTCGCTTAGATCTGCCTTCAGGAAAGAATGTGCTGGTCATGCTGACGAGGCTAGTCCAGTCTTCTTAGCAATTGTATTTCTCGTTATCAGTGAATACATTGACGTTCCGATTTTCCACGTCAGTCCCATGAGCTTGGTAAATGTAATTCCACCTCGGAGAGAAGACATCGGCTTCTAAGCTTGTGTAGAATCAAACAAATCTTGGTTACAGAAGTGTAAGTCTCAAATGAATTTGATAAGAAGACTTGTACAGAGAGGGGAAGTAATCGGGTAGACATAAGCACTGGGAGGTTTTTAATGCAGGGCTGAAATTGCCTTCTCAGCAAGATAAAGGAGAGAAGGTTGCAGGATGTTAACACTTCCCAGACTGTAAGAGGACAATATGTCAAGGGCACTGTCAGAAACCAAGTGCATGGGGCAACAGCCACAGGTTAGATTAAAACTACCATGTATCCCAAACTCCTAGAAGGTAACAGGAGAAAACCTTGGGTCTGGTGATGGCTTTATATTTTTAATGTTTATTTATTTTTGATAGAGAGAGAGCACGAGCAGGAGAGGGGCAGAGGATCTGAAGTGGGTTTTGCTCTGATAATAGTGAGTCCAATGAGGGGCTCGAACCCATGAACCGTGAAATCATGACCTGAGCTGAAGTTGGTCGCTAAACTGACTGAGCCACCCAGGCACTCCTGGTGATAGTGTTTTAAATGTTTATTTGTTTATTTATCTTGAAAGAGAGAGAGAGAGAGAGAGAGAGAGAGAGAGAGAGAGAGACTGTGCCTAAGTGCCCAGGGAGGAGCAGAGAGAGAGGGAGAGCGAGAATCCCAAGCAGGCTTTGAGCTGTCAGTGCAGAGCCTGACACAGGGCTCAATCCCACAACCCATGAGATTATGATGGGAGCCGAAATCAAAAGTCAGATGCTTAACCCACTAAGCCACCCAGACATTATTTTTAATGTTTATTTATTCATTTTGAGAGAGAGAGAGGGCTGATGCCTTTTTAGACAGAACACCAATGGCACAATTCACGAAGTAAATCATTGATTAGCTGGACTTCATTAAAATTTAAAACTGCTCTGCAAAAGACAATGTGAATGAAGAGAATGAGAAGGCAAGTAACCGGTTGGGAAAAAATATTTGCAAAAGACATACCTGACAAAGATCAGGATCCAAGAGATGCAAAGAACTCTTAAAACTGAGCACTAAGAAAACCAATCAATTAAGAAATAAATCAAAGACCCTACCGGACACCTCACCAAAGATGACATATAGGGAGTGCCTGGCCAATTCATTTAGTTGAACATCTGACTCTTGATTTTGGCTCAGGTCATGATCCCAGGGTTGTGGGATCAAGCCCTGTGTTGGGCTCTGTGCTGACACACAGCTATGTGTGGGACTTGCGATTCTTTCTCTCTGCCCCTTTCCCCTGCTTGCACTTTCTCTCTCTCTCTCTTAAAAAAATAAAGATAAGGGGGCACCTGGCTGGCTCAATCAGTTAAGCGTCCAGCTTCAGCTCAGGTCATGCTCTCAAGTTCATGGGTTCGAGCCCCACATCAGGATCTGTGCTGACAGCTAGCTCAGAGCCTGGAGCCTGTCTTCAGATTCTGTGTCTCCCTCTCTCTCTGACCCACCCCTGCTCACGCTGTCTCTCTCTGTCTCTCTCAAAAATAATTAAAAACATTTTTTAAAAATTAAAAAATAAAGATGATATATATCTGGCAAATAAGCATGTGAAAATAGGTTTCACATCATACCTCATCAGGGAAATGCAAAATAAATGCACTCAACCCTGAGAAGGGCCAAACTCCAGAATATTAACACCAGATGTTGGTGAGGATGTATGACAGGAAATTTCATTCACGGTCAAAGACAGTGTCTGGAGAAAATGTCCTCCTTCCTTTCCAGTGGCTTTTCACCTCCCAGTCTGCCTGACATTAGATCCCGTGACCACAGGTTGTCTGGTTAATTGACTATATCACCTATTTTTGTGCCCTATCTTACCACAGGTCTGATATGTGAGAGTGATTTGGGCCACAAATGGGCCTTACAGACTTCACAAACACGTACTAGCACATTCTTTAATTTATGTCTTCACTCCCAATTTTCAGCTGAGGAAACTGAGCCGGAACCTCAAGAGGACAAATGACTTGCTCCACTGATACAAAGTTTCAACAACAAAAGGAATTATGGCGCACCTGGGTGGCTCCCTCGGTTAAACATCTGACTTTGGCTCAGGTCACCATCTCACGGTTCGTGAGTTCAAAGGCGGCATCAGGCTCTGTGCGGAAAGCTCGGAGCCTGAAACCTGCTTCAGATTCTGTCTCCCTCTCTCTCTGACCCTCCCTTGCTCGCTCACTCTCCCTCTCTCTCAATAATAAATAAACATTAACAATTTTAAAGAAAAAAAAACAAAAGGAACCAATTGACAGTGTTAGAACAGAAGAAGGTGTAACCTCTGGGGAGAGAGGGGTGGGTAGGGATTGGGAAGAGCACAGGGGGCTTCGGAGAAGAATCTATTACTTGACTCAGTGTTGTTCACTGGCCGAGATCATTCATCCATTTATACTCTTATGATTCATGCTTTTGTTTCTGTTTGATACACTTATATAAATATTAAAATGTCTCATATACTATTGCTAAAGTGAAAACTGATAGATGGCAGGAAATCAAAGTTGAAGAAAGTCCTCCAACATAGAACAAAAAGACAGAGACGGAAAAGACAGAAAATACGAGAAAAAAAAGTTACTCTATGAGACACAACACATTAAAAAATTTTTTTAATGTTTTTATTTATTTTTGAGAGAAAGAGAGAGACAGGGTGAGCAGGGGAGGGTCAGAGAGAGAAGGAGTCACAGGATCCGAAGACAGGCTCCAGCCTCTGAGCTAGCGGTCAGCACAGAGGCTGACATGGGGCTCAAACCCACAAACTGTGAGTCCATGACCTGAGCCGAAGTAGGATGCTTAACCGACTGAGCCACCCAGGCACCCTGACACAACGCATTTTAAAGATTTCTAAAAGTTTCTCATTACTCTAAAATATATATTCACCTATGAAGAAAAAAGACTCAGACCAGTATCAGATTTCTCATCAGAAGTCAAAACCAAGGGGCACCTAGGTGGCTCAGTTGGTTAAGTGTCTGACTTTCGCTTGGGTCATGATCTCACCCTCAGTGAGTCTGAGCCCCACCTTGGGCTCTGTGCTGACAGCCTGGAGCCTGGAACCGGCTTCAAATTCTGTGTCTCCCTCTCTCTCGGTCCCTCCCCTGCTTGTACTCTGTCTCTCTCAAAAATAAAATAAAAACATTTAAACATATTTAAAAAGAAGTCAAAAGCCAAATGTCCATAACGCAGTATCATGAAAGTTCTGAAAGAGATTTTTAACCTAGAATTCGATGCCCAGCCAAACAGAATCAAGTGAGAGGGTAAATAAAGACATTTTCAGACTTGCCAGGACAGAGACAGTTTGTCTTTTTTGGGAATCTTTGTTGAAAGTATGGAGAAAACATTAAAGCCGTGGCTGTATTCGCAGGGCAGACTATGATAACGTTAACTGCAGGAGTTAGTATACGCTTGGTTCTGCTGCTGTAACAAATAACCGCCCAGCCCTCAGAGGCTCAGGACGGCAAAGACTCACAGCTCACTCATACTGCGTGTTGACTGTGTGCTGGTGGGGGTGCTCTGCTCTCCTGGGACTTGGACTGACGGAGGCTCGTCCACGTGGCAGGTATGGCGGTGGGCAGGAGAGCATGTGTGTCCGTGTACGGGGTGGGAAATTCACACAGCCCTTAAGTGCTCCAGCCTAGGGCAACAAGGTCTCCCTCCCGCCCACAACCCAGTGGCCAGCGCCAGTCACATGGCTACACGCAACGAAAAGGGGGTGAAGAACTTTTGAAATCAGCCAGGCTGACAAAAGGTGGAAAACAGAAGCAGGGAGGAAAGATGGAGAGAAGAGTATGGCTCGTGCTTTCATCTTAGAAAGTGAAGTGTCAACTCTGGAAAACATATGCATTTTTCTCAAAAAGTTAAAAATAGAACTAGCCTACGACCGAGCAATTGCACTATTTCGGTATTCATCCAAAGGATACAAAGAACTGATTCGAAGGGGTACGCGCACCCCATGTTTATAGCAGCGCTATCGACAACAGCCAAATTATGGAAAGAGCCCAAATGTCCATCAACAGATGAATGGATAAAGAAGATGTGGTGTATATATAACACACACACACACGCAGGTGTATGTATGTATATATACATACACATATATGCAACGGAATAATACTCAGCAATCAAAAAGAATGAAACCTTGCCACTTGCAACAATGTGGATGGAACTAGAATGTATTATGCTAAGTGCAATAAGTCAATCAGAGGAAGACAAATATCATATGATTTCACTCGTTATATGGAATTTAAGAAACAAAACAGATGAACACAGGGGAAGGGAAGGAAAAATAAGATAAAAAACAGAGAGGGAGGCAAACCATAAGAGACTTTAAGTTTATTTTATTTATTTATTTATTTTGACAGAGACGGAGACAGCAAGAGTGGGGGAAAGGCAGAGAGAGAGGGAGGGAGAGAGACAGAGAGAGAGAAAGAGAGAATCCCAAATAGGCTCTGCACTGTCAGTGGGGAGCCTAATATGGGGCTCAAACCCAAGAACCATGAGATCATGCCCCGAGCAAAACCAAGAGTCAGATGCTTAACCGACTGAGTGACCAAGACACCCCTAAGGGACTCCTAAGTATAGAGAACAAACTGAGGGTTGCTGGAGGGATGGGGGTTGGGGGACGGACTAATGGCTGAGGGGTATTAAGGAGGGCACTTGTTGGGATGAGCACTGGGTGTTGTACATAAGTGATGAATCACTAAATTCTACCCCCGAAACCAATACTACACTATATGGTAACTAACTTGAAACTAAATTAAAAGAGAGAGAGAAAGTGAGTTGTCAAAATGGATTGCCCATGTGATGGAATAAGAAAATAGAGGTGATGTATATTGAATTTATGAGAAATGAAAAGTACAAATAAGTATACAAATATCAACAGTTGGAGAAAGCACAGAGGATAAGTAAACTTCACGGACAATAAATATTGTCTAGCTATTGTTTATATTTGGGAGATGACCAGCAGAAAAGCAAAATGATAAAAGAGATTGCCCCCAAGGGAGCTGGGAAATGAGCATGAGTTTGCTCTTCCTGGGAAACTCTCCTGCCTGTGCTGTTTGACATGGTATCATGTATCTGAATGTATGAGCAGGGCTCTCGAGAGAAAATGGACCAATGGGTGATAGATGTGTCCAGATAAACAGCAGATATGTGTATATCTACATCTGCTTGTAAGAGAGAAAAAGAGAGATTTACTGCAGGAATTGGCTCCCACACAATCTCATGTCTGGAAGCTGGAGAACCACAGAAGCAGCGCTGGAACATTCCATTCCAGTCCAAAGGCCTGAGAATCCAGGGAGGAGACCGTCTGAGTCTAAAGACATGAGTCCAAGGGCAGGAGAACATGGATGTGCCAACTCAGGCGGAGAGAGCAAATTCGCCATCAACAGACTGAGAGGCCCCCGCCCCCCCAACATTGGTGACGGTGATCTTTACTCAGTCTGATTCAGATGGTAATTATTTCCAAACACACCCTCGCAGCCACACCCAGAAATAACATTTTCCCAGGTCTCTGGGCATCCCTTAGCCCAGTCGGGTTGACACACAGAACTCACCATCAGAGCAAACTACAATTTTGTTTCAAACAACATAGTTTCAGATGTTGCATATACCAGTTCACCATATCGGGCGACTCTCCTAGACTTCAGGTCCCTTTTCTATAAAGTGGAGTAAGAGTTTTATGAGGATTACATGAAATCATGTGCGGCAGGAGGCTGGCGCGGTGCCTGACGCGTAGCACACGCTGGTTAGACGGCGACACATCATGGACATCAGGTCCAGACTGACGCTGTGTACAGGAGATTTGAGCCCTAAGCCTTGATGGAGAAGGTTCTGGGAGACCATCCAAACCACCTGCGGGTTGGGCACGGGTGGCATGGTCTTATCTCCATTTACATAAGGATCAGTCCCCAGGACCAGGGCTACAATGGGCTCCTGCCTTCCAATCCAGGGCCCTGCTGGCCTCCCCTGTGGTCTCTGAATCAGGACTGCATTTGGCTCTGGATATAGAGAAAGAGCCCTTTGGGAGGAAGGGGATCATTTCCTCCGGTGCAAATTGTTTCTTTTTGTGCTGGCAAGTCCAAGGTGTTCTGACAAAGGTCAAAAGTACTTATTTTCTTTAATACTGGAGGGGTCAGAATGAGGCGCAGAGGAGGGTGAGCCAGAGCAGGGAACGGAGAAAGAAGGGTGTTGCCAACTCTGAGAGCTGAAAAAGCTTCTTCATATCACAGGAAATGGCTGTTTTTTGGGCACAGACACAACCTCTGGTTTTCTATTAAAAACAGCAGAAATCGCAATGAGGGAAAATTAAGAAATCATTAAATACAGATGAGGGGTCAAGGCCACTCTCCTTCTAGTCCTGCCCACCTCCCCGTCATGCCTTCCTGTCCCCACCCCCATCTGTCACCTGGGCTTTGCTGGTCTGCTGGGCTCCTGACCACTGAACTCCCCTGTACCACTCCCTCCGCCTGGCTTGCCCAGCGCCCGTCCCCTGGCCATTGGGTCCTTCCTCTAGGGTCAGGTGGGGCGTGCTCTCCTCCTCAAAGGCCAGGGCGCCGGCTCCTCTCCTGTGTGCCCATCACGTCATGTCTTGGCATCTTAACACTTATCAAGCTGTGTGGAGATTGCCCAATACCCATCTGTCTGGAGATCATACACTGGACCCTCAGACTCCAATCTGGCATTCAAACAGAATTGTTTTATTTGGCCTGCACTTTTTTGGGGGGCCCACATGGTGTTTTTAAATTTTTTGTTGCATTCACTGCCAAAAATTAAAAATTAAGAGATGGCACAAAAAATTTTTTTTTCCAGTTTCTGGCTTCTCTTGACAAACTGGAAGTCCAGCAAGATGAGCACAGTTCTCTACCCTTGTGGCAGTGGCCCCCTTCGGACAGAGCACTGCTTCTCTATTTCTCCACAGTCCCCACCACGCTCTATTGTCTCTGCATTAAAGCCTCCTCTCAGAGCCATTTGTCATCACCCTTGCAATGCTGTGGGCTGTTTTCACAGCGGGTGAAGGAAGAAAATATTTTTTACCCATGTTCCTTATTCACATCTAATCCACTTCCCTTCTTTACGTCACCAGACTAGACCCTGTAGGTACCATGGCTTTCCACCCTTGCGCCAGGAGCTCCTTGAAGACAAACAAGATGTTTGTTCATCTCTGTGGCTCCAGCAGCAAGCACAGTGCCTGGCTCAGAGTAGGTCTCCATAGGTGCTTACTGGAATCACGAATGCAACTCCTGCTTTGTACGAGGATCCCCCTGAGCCATCCATCCCACTAATTTTACTCAGTTCATCCCTGTGCCCCTTTCCCTAACTTGGCGTTTGTTCTCTTTACCTTCAGATTCCTGGATCCTCTCATAATCCCCAAATAATTAAAAATTCTCTCCAGATTCATTGGGTACTTCTTTTTTTTAATTTATAAAACTTATTTATTTTGAGAGACAGAGCATGAGTGGGGGAGGAGCAGAGAGAGAGGGAGACACAGAATCTGAAGACAGGCTCCAGGCTCTGAGCTCTCAGCACACACAGCCAGGCTCAAACCCACAGTACAAACCCACAGTATGTACATTTCCTCAAACAACCCTGTGCAGTGAAAGCACCTTCCCCCCCAGTTCACAGTTCTGGAGTCAGTTCGAGAAGAAGTGGGCAGCCTCTGTCCCAACCACAGAAATAGACTTTGGCCGGGTCATGGGCCGGTGGCTTCCCGGGGTGCCTGCTAGCGGGGCCAGAAGACCCGTGAAATGACTCCAGTCTGGAGTTCCTGACTCCTGACCAGCTAACCCTCTCCTCCCAAGCACTTTGACACCTCCTTTATGGATTCTTTCTTCTTTCTCCCATCGGCAATTTAAACCAGCCCAGGGGCCAGCTGTTCTGGCCTCAGATCGATAGCCCTTGGGAAGGCCTGCAGACGGTCTCTAGAAGCATCTCAGCTGCTCCTGCAGAAAGACTATTGCCTCCTGACTCTGTTCAGTCAGAGTATGCACTTCTTTCACTTTATTACAGCTGCCTCCTTCCCGAGTGAGGTGGCACAAGCCCAACACCGGTGCCTAAAACTTGTCTTTTCATCTCAAAGCCCAGAATTGTATTTCTCTTCCTTCCTGCCTGCCTCTCTCTCTATCCGTCCCTCCCTCTCTCTGACTCTCTCTCTTTTTCCCTTTCTTGTTTGCTTCTTAGTCACCATGACGTTTTAGAAGAGATTTAAAGCTGCTCTTTGGCTGGAGTAAGCGTTTATTGACAAAGAGATGAATGAATAAATGACAGAATAGTCAGCACTTGGTAAATGGTTGATGAAGGAGAATCAAATGAGATAATGCATGGAAAAGTGATGCTAAATCTGTGAATAGTGAACACAAGCTGGACAGGACTGCAGCCTTATCCGCTGGCGCCATCTGCTGGAAACAAGATAGCACAACAGGTCGGTTTCTGCTTTACTGGGGTGTAGGGACTCTGGCTGCTGGAAATGCATGCAGAGAACTGAGTAAAAAGGGAAGACTACATTTCGGCAAAACCCAATATGCGCCAGGTACCATGCTAAGTGCTTTACATTGCTTTACATGCATTGTTTGTCTTCATCCTCTACTATCATTAGAAGAGGCAGATACGATTTTTACTGCATCTTTAGAGATGAAAAATCTGAGACTTACAGACATAAAGCCTAAAGCCACATAGCTAGTGGGTATTTGAGAGAAGACTCAAACCCAGCTCTATGTGACTGCTGAGCCTATTGTGGGTTTGGATCCCCAGGAACTAATAAGACTCCCAACCTGGAGATGTGCACGCAGAAAGTTTACTGCAGCATGCTCTCAAGATGACAAGCAGAAGGGAAAAGTCAAACCGCAATGCAGCCTCATCAGAGGTCTTGGCTGATGCCCACCCTGGGGGTAGTGGGGTGGAATATGGAGCCAGCACGGCAAGGATGCTGGACCTTGGGGCTCCCACTCAATGCAGCCACTGGATGTAGTACTTGGGCTGGGCTGCACTCTTCAGCCAAGGGCAAGTCCCCAAGAGGGACTCAGTTGAGTGCTGTCAGCAGCCAATGATCCCAGAAGAAGGGGAATAAGTGCCTCAGTATTAGAGTGGAGGATCTGAGCAGGAGCCACAGTTTCTTCAACAGAGCCCGAACACCTATCTTACCTGCACTGCTGCTCAAATAATGGAAACAGCTAGTAGGCAGACAACGTCACTGTCATAGCTAGTGGGAAGGGGATTTAAAGCGTGAAAGTGGTTCTGCCCACCATCCACTCAATGTGTGACTCGGGCCATGCCTGCCATCCAGCTGCAATAACCAATGTATTTTGATCAATTCATATGGAAATAAACATATAGATGATTTTATGGGTCCCAGACCATTAATAAAGAAATAAAATGCAGGGCACCTGGGTGGCTCAGTTGGTTAAGCATCCAGCTTCTGGCTTAGGTTCAGGTCATGACCTCACGGTTCATGGGTTCGAGTCCTGCGTCGGGTTCTGTGCTGACAGCTAGCTCTGAGCCTGGAGCCTGTCTTAGGATTCTGTGTCTCCCTTGCTCTCTGACCCTCCCTGCTCGTGCTGTCTCTCTCTGTCTCTCAAAAATAAATAAAAAACATTAAAAAAATTTTTTTTAAATAAATAAAATGCACTGTTCAACCAGCTAGACAAGTGAAGTGGTTGGTGACGGATTTCTTGAGATCCTCAAATAAGGAACTGAAGGACTGGGTGCCACAAACTAATGCATTAATGTAACTGATTTTTTTAAAAAATCGCTTTGTGGTAAATCAAATTGTGTAAAAATATTTCAGTCTTTTCCCCACTTCACCTGCACAGAAGGAGTCTTTTTGATGTTGGAGACTGCTGGACGTGTTCATGCTACTTCTTTAGCTTGGTGGAGATCAGTGCACTGTTCCCCCCACCCTCTGACATTAGACTTGACCACATATGTGGCTTCCTTTTCCCAATGGGATGTTAGCAGTTTTGACACAAGCAGAGGCTTGCAATATTGACCTTGCATGGTTGACCTTGCACTCTTGTGCTTCTGCAATCCCAGAGAACATGGCCCGGCTAGGCTGCTAATCTAAAGAAGATGAGAGACACATAGAACAGATCTTGACCTAGTCTACAGCTTGGAGCCACGCCCTGCAAGCCCCGCTGAGCCCAGCCTAGATCAATTAAACTACAGAAGCATACATGAAAATAAGTGATGGTTGTTTTATACTATTGAGATTGGAGATGGCTTGTTATGCAGCAATGGCTGATTGATACATGTTCACCGAGCTGTAGAGGATAACACACACGGATATCTCAAGAATAATTTCAACTGTACATGATCTTTCTTTAAGAACTGTCTTTAGACCTTAATCCCCATGTAGGATAAGACTCGGGCTCTTAAACATGGAACAAATTGGGCCACACATTTTTCTTAGCATCTGTGGCAGAGACCCCTAAATGCCCCCTAATATATGTCTCCCTTTCTTCTACAAAGAGATGAGAAGTTCCATCCAAAATCTGTGCAGGTCCCCCCAAAAGGTGACACTACTGTCTCTTAGATATGGCCAAGAGGATACTGGGCAAGGCAGTTTCCCTGAAGGAAGGATCAGGGGTCACGGAGGTCACAGGACAGGGACATTCCTCCTAGATAGCAGGACCAACTCACCCGCCACAGAAAGATGATTTCACAATTCCCAGAATCTGAATAGTATTTGGAGACCATCTCCCCTGTGCCTACATACTTGGTCCCCAAATGAATGCTAATCTTCCCAACTTCCCTTATAGCTAAGTAGGGCCATGTAGCTGAGTTTTGCCCAATAGGATATAAATCAAATAGTCACATGGCAGAGTCTAGAACCCTCATCAAAAGACAGCTGTGTTGCACTTAATACCTCCACTATCCCCCAGGTCTCTGCCTCTTTTCCTTCTGGCTTGGATGCAGATGTAATGGCAGGAGCTGGAGCAGCTATTTTAGAACATAAGGTGAGCTTGGAAATAGCAACTATGTGAAATGAAGATTAAAGGTGCCTAAGACCCAGAAGACTTCGTGGCACAAGTCAATGACAAGCTTCTTGTCTCCAACCTTTTTTTTAATGTTTATTTGAGAGAGAGAGAGGGAGACAAAGCTTGAATGGGGGAGGAGCAGAGAGAGAGGGAGACACAGAATCCGAAGCAGGCTGCAGGCTCTGAGCTGTCAACACAGAGCCCGACAAGGGGCTTGAACTCATGAATTGCAGGATCATGACCTGAACCAAAGTCAGATGCTCAATCTACTGAGTCACCCAGGTGCCCCTTCCTGTCTCCAAATTTTACAGGAGAGGGTAAATAAAACAGCGTCTAACTTGTTAAAGTCACTGTTATCTGGCATCTTTTATTCAGACAAACCTAACCCTAACTGATACAACATCCAACTATCGACAATTCCTGGTCCCAACATTTAGTTAGAAGGAAGATCTTCTCTGTTGTAACTGTTAGTAGAAACAGTAGCGCTCTAAAAATGCATGTCTGGAAGTGGTTCAGCATGCTGGAAATAAGAGCAGACTGGAGTTGGAAACCAAAGTTCTAACCCAGCACTGCTGCTGCTGGACTGTGAGATCTTTGCCCTTCTCTTTCCAGGGTAAGAAAGTTTGGAAGCGGAATCATCCATAAAATACGAAAAGATGCTTACCTTCACTAGTAATAAGAGAAATGCAAATTAAGACAAGTAGATACAATTTCACACCAGTCAGATTGGCAAAATCAAAATGCCTAATAATCCCAGGTGCTAACGTAGATATGGGGAAAACAGGGATTTCCATACAATGCTGGGGGAACCGTAACTTGGTACAATCAATGAAAATTAATCCTCTGTGGTAAAGCTGAAAAATGTGCATATCTTGTGATGCAACAGCTTGACTTCTAAATATATACCCTAGAGACACTCCCGCAAGTATGTCCCGTGAGATGCTCTAGTATGTTCGCTGCAGCATTGAGGAAACAGTGTGTTACAAGATAAATCAGATATAAGTACGTTATGATACATTCAGGCAACGGAGTGCTATCACATCAGTGAAAATGAACCATATCTTTGTTCAGGTCTTAAACGCCTAATGCTGAGTGGCAAAAGCAAAGTACACAATGATACATATGACAAGATGGCATTCATATAAAAAAAGTTTAAGCCCACAAAGCAATTCTATGTATTGTTAATGGGTATATACATATGTGGTAAAACTATTAAAATATGGCAGGAAATATGACCAATTCCTGATAGTGGGTCCCCCTGGGAAATGAAATGGGGAAAGATACGAAAGGAATTTCAACTTTATTTACTGTTCTATATCTTGGGTGCCTGGGTAGCTCAGTCTATTCAGCATCTGACTCTTGATTTCAGCTCAGGGCATGGTCTCACAGTTTCATGAGTCTGAGCCCCACACTGGGCTCCACAGTGACAGTGCAGAGCCTGCTTGGGATTCTCTCTTTCTCCCTCTTTCCCTGTCCCTCCCCCACTCTCTCTCTCCCTCTCTCAAAATAAATAAATAAACATTTAAAAAAATCTTTACAAAACACAAAACAATGTTCCATTTCTTTACTATTTAAAATTAGAAGCAGGGCGCTTGGGTGGCTCAGTCGGTTGAGTGTCCAACTTCGGCTCAGGCCATGATCGTAGGGTTCCTGAGTTCAAGCCCCAATTTGGGCTTTGTGCTGATAATGAGGAGCCTGCTTTGGATTATCTGTCTCCCTCTCCCTTTGCCCCCTCCCTTTCAAATATAAACATTACTAAATAAATAAATAAATAAAATTAGAAGCAACACTGACGAGATCTGTTGCATTACTGTCTTTGGATTTTGTATATTTAAACTTTTAAAGATATAAGTGAAAATGAAAAAATTTGAATGGAATGATACTTAAGGTCTCATTCAGCCCTAAATTTATTTGCACAAAACACACACAAAGCACGGTACAATATACAAAGAATGGATCAGCTGGAGGTCTTTCAATTCTGAGTGACCAACACACACACATCACACCAGCAACAAAACTACCTGAAGCAGAAGGCTCATGTTACCAAACAGTCATGCGTAGCCTCAGGGAAGGCTTGATCCAGGACTCAGAAGATGCCACCACGTCCATTTCTCCGCTTTTCCTCTCCACTGGCCCAGAAATGATTACGCAATGGCTGAAGCAGTCTATGGTTTCACATCTCCCCATCACAGAGTCCAGGGAAGAAGAGTTCATCCGTGTCCCTGAATTATCAGCAGAAGCTAATAATTAGGGCAATGCAAATTTAAAATGCACTTTTCAAAACTGGGGTGCTTGGGTGGCTCAGTCAGTTAAAGGTTCGAATTCAGCTCAGGTCATGATCTCAGAACTCATATGAGTTTGAGCCCCGCATCGGGCTCTGTGCTGACAGCTCAGAGCCTGGAGCCTGCTTCGGATTCTGTGTCTCCCTCTCTTTCTGACCCTCCCCCACTCGCTCTGTCTCTCTCAAAAATAAATGAACATTTTAAAAATTCACTTTTTGGGGCACCTGGGTGGCTCAATCGGTTAAGCGTCCGGCTTCAGCTCAGGTCATGATCTCACGGTTTGTGGGTTCGAGCCCTGCGTCGGGCTCTGTGCTGACAGTTCAGAGCTTGGAGCCTGCTTCAGATTCTGTGTCTCCCTCTCTCTCTGACCCTCCCCTGCTCGCACTGTCTCTGTCTCTCAAAAATAAATAAAAACCATAAAAAATTTTAAAAATCCACTTTTAAAAACAAAACATATATTAACAAATGTATTTTTTCAAAAATTAGTCTGCATCCAATGTGGGCTTAAACCCACAACGCTGAGATCAAGAGTCGCATGCTCTACCGACTGAGACAGACAGGTACTCCAAAAATGTACTTTTAGGTACTACTTTTTGCTTATCATACTGGCCGACAGTTAGGTCACTTCCTGTACTGTGGGTAGGAGAATGGGGTGGGTTATCTTTCGTTTAGTCCTCCGGATGGGCTCCCTGTCCTCTCTTCCTCCTGTGTCCTAAGGGGCAGGCGTGTGTCAGCTACAGCAACAGATCACCTGGCCCTCTGTCATCTGGTTCAGGTCAGCCCAGGAGAAGATCAGAGGGGAAAGAGCGATTGGAGGTATTTATTCCCTTGACTCCATCTTTGTGGGGCCATATTGGGCTGGTTCCACCCATCCCTTTCCACCTGCCTCTCCTCCCTGACCTCCTCCCTGTTCTCTCACTTTGCCCCTGCCAGCCCAGCAGTGGTGGCAGCCCCACTGCTACCAGCCCCAGGGGTCCTGTGCTATTCTTTGTAAAGCGTCCTTCTTTATTAAATTCTCTTTGGAATTCTCCTAGGAGTGTGCCACATTAGAACACAGAGAGAAAACCGGCCTAGGACATCACTTCTCTGTACCCACCCTAGACAAATACTTGTGCATATATAAAAAATGGGAAACAATTTAAACATTTTCAAATAGGGAAGCAGCCAAATAAACTACAGTACATCCATATTATGGCATATCATGCAGCGTTTAAAAAGGAGATGGATCTATGTGCATAACACGGGAAGACTTCTAGGACACATTCTTGCATGCAGAAAGTTAAGACTCCATACCGTAATAAATTATGTTAAAATGATACCTATTTCTATAGCTTTATGAACCCAATAAAACTGTGGGAAAATTGTCTCTGCCCTTCCCTGTAGCAGGATTACACATCTCCACCCTGCCGAAGTCAGGCTTGGTCATATGATCTGCTTTGACCATGGAAAAGTGAGTGAAAATGACAGGATACTTTCAAGCAGAAGCTTTCTGAGCTTCTACCGCTCTTCCTTCTCCCTCTGCCATGACAGCAGCACATCCTGGCTGCTCCTTCACCTACATCCGGAGAAACAGCCGAAGCCAACGCATGACAAACACATAAGGACCGAGGAATAAACCTTTGTTGTTGTAAGGCACTAGGATTTTGAGGATGTTTATTACCACAGCATAACCTGACCCACGGTGACTAATGCAGGCTGCCATGTAATTGCTACTTGGTTGCTTTCCAGGGAGGAGAAACGGCACTGGGGAGTGGTGACCCCAAGGGACTTTCACTTTTAATCTTTAACATTTTAATTTTCTTGCTATGAAAGCATATCCATGCATCACCATGTAATAAAAATACATGATTGAAAATGAATACAGCAGGTGTTCTCTTAAAATTCAGTGCTAGAAAAAAATATCATTCTTAAAATATACACACAACCACCCAACAGATTAATGGTTCTTGTTGCCCAGCTGGCACTCTGAAGAAACTGGCTGAAGGTGGCGAGCTCTGTGAACTTTCCGAGGCTAGAGGAAGTCCTGAGGCGTGACAGTGCCTTGCCACTTTCTCTGCAGGTAGAAATCTGCAGAACCTACACACGCTGTGAAACTTATTTCTGGTTCAGTTATCATGAAATTGAAATACAGACTCATACTCTTTTTTTTTTTTTTAGGTTAATGATGCCTAGATGTGTTTTGATGTTTTAAAAGATGTTTAATGGTGTTAAAAGATGCCTTTCCAGTGTGGCGGCAGGAGTAGCCGTAACAGCCCTGACCTCTCAATCGCAGCTGTGATGACTTTGAAACAAGAGTGTCCCTTCTCTCCCTGTCCCCTCATCCCTGCCCTCCCCATGTCGGCAATGCCAGCTCTCTCAATGAGTCTACAAGCACCTAATTTCCCATATTAAATTCCTTTCTGCTTAAAATATCTAGAGGGGTTTCCGCTTCTGTCTCCTACACAAAACTCTGACTAAATACAGTTTGGAAGATGATATTCAGAAAGTAGACCCAAATACACAAACACTAAAGAAAAATAAGAGAGGGGGGAAAAACGATAGTAGAAAATCATTCCAAGAGTTCAGCTATCTGAGTAACTGGGAGTTCCAGAAAGTGCAGACATAGAAAATAGGGAGATGGAGGAAAGACGTCATCAAAGAAAGAATTCACAAAACTATCCCAGAGCTGGGGGTATCTGGGTGGCTCAGTCAGTTGAGCGACCAACCCTTGATTTTGGCTCAGGTCATGATTTCACTGGTTGTGGGATCAAGCCCTGCATTGGACTCTGCACTGACAGTGCAGAGCCTGCTTAGGATTCTCTCTCTGCCCCTTTCCTGATTGCATTCTCTCTCTCTCTCAAAATACATAAACATTAAAAAAAAAAAAAAAGTCCCAGAGCTGAAGGAAATGGGGTTTCAAATGGAAAGAGATCATTGAGAAATAATTAGATATTATGTACCTCTTCATATGATGCAATAGGAAATACACAATCCTGCCTGCAAAACAGTCTTGCCAATGGGGTGCCTGGGTGGCTCAGTCGGTTAAGCATCTGGCTTCGGCTCAGGTCATGATCTCACAGTTCGTGGGTTCGAGCCCCACGTCAGGCTCTGTGCTGACAGCTAGCTCAGAGCCTGGAGCCTGCTTCAGATTCTGTGTCTCCCTCTCTCTCTGATCCTCCCCTGCTCATGCTGTCCCTGTTTCTCAAAAATAAATAAAAATCATTAAAAAAAAAATTTTTTTAAAACAGTCTTGCCAAAAATTGAACTGGAATCTAATACAGGCTGGTGTTGCATTTTAAAAACACCACAAAGGTCCAGTCAAATTCATACCATGATGCATTTTATAAGATAATTTATCCAGTTTCTTCAACAAATCAATTTCGCGCAGGTGCACATACACACACACAAAACAAAACAGTAATTGTTACAGATGCAATGAGAATTAGCAACTAAATGCAATGGGTAGACCTTGAATCTGGACTTAAATAAGCCAATGTAAAAGAAGTCATTTTTGAGACAATGAGGGAAAATCAAACATGGACTGTGTGTGTGTTAACTTCCTGAAGTGTGATTGTGGAATTGTTATTTCATTATTCGGTTTTAAATTCTCATCTGTTAGAGCTACATACTAAAGTACCTACAAAGGCAATGATGTAACAGCTGGGAGTTGCGGTAAAATCCTGCCACTAAAGTGGTAAGAAGGACAGATTGAACAGTAAAATAAAGCTAGGTGGTGGGGATATGGAGTTTATTGTACTTTTCTCTCTACTTTTGTGTTTGCTTGAAAATTGTCATAATAACAAGTGAAAGAAAGGAAGAGAGGAGGGATGGAGGAGAAAAAAGAAAGAAAAGGAAGGGTGGGGAAGGGAAGAGGAAGAAGGAAGGAAGGAAGGAAGGAAGGAAGGAAGGAAGGAAGGAAGGAAGGAAGGAAAAGGCATTCAAGCCATTGGATGTCTCAAGTCTGTTAACCATGAAATTTTAGAGTAATAGGAACAAAAAAAACACTTTGGAGAAACAAACTAGGTTCTTACTTTATGCATCTACGTAAGAATGGCTGGAATAAAAACAACGAAAACAACCAAAGCTGACAAGACCAAATGCTGAGCTGAATATGAAGCATCCGGCACTCTCTTTCACTACTGGTGGAAATTCAAAATGGTACAACCACTCTGGAAGACAGTTATTAATATTTTACAAAGCTAAACACAGGTTTAACACAAACACCTGCACTTGGAGGTTTATAGCAGTTGACACCCCCCCCCCCGTTTTTAAGCTTATTTATCTTGAGAGAAGGAGAGGGGCAGAGAGAGAGGGAGAGAGAGAGAATCCCAAACAGGCTCCGGGCTGTCAGCACGGAGCCCAGCGTGGGGCCCAGCATGGGGAGATCACGCCCTGAGCCAAAACCAAGGGTCAGATGCTTGACTGACTGAGTCACCAGGGGCCCTGGTTTATAGCAGTTTTATCATAACTGCCAGAAACCGACAAGATCTCTGTCCCTCAGAGGTGTCTCAGTTTGCTAGGGCTGCTGGAACAAAGCCCCCCCAGAGTGAATGGCTTCAAACAACCAAATGTATTCTCTCCCGCTTCGACAGGATAGGAGTCTGAAATCCTGGTGTCACAGGGCCATGCTCCCCTGAGGCTCTGGGTAGAATCCTTTCCTGCCGTGGGGTGCCTGGGCGGCTCCTTCGGTTAAGCATCCAACTTAGGCTCAGGTCATGATCTCACGGTTCGTGGGTTCAAGCCCTGCGTTGGGCTCTGTGCTGGCAGCTCAGAGCCTGGAGCCTGCTTCAGATTCTGTGTCTCCCTCTCTCTCTGCCCCTCCCCCACTCATGCTCTCTGTCTGTCTCAAAACTAAACATTAAAAAAAAATTTTTTTTTTAAATAAAAGAATCCCTTCCTGCCTCTTCCTAGTTTCAGGAAGTGGTTAGAGTCCTTAGTGTTCCTTGGCTTGTGGCTGCCTCACCCCAATCGCTACCTGTGTCACCACATGGCCTGTTCTCTTTTTATAAGGACAGTCAGTCATACTGGATTAAAGTCCACCCTAATGACTTCATCTTAACTAGATTAATCTGCAAAGACTTGTCCAGATAAGGCCACAGTTCACAGGTACCAGACTAGAACTTCCACATTGTTTTGGGGGAGACATGAGTTGAGAGGCACCTGGGTGGCTCAGTTGGTTAAGTGTCTGTCTGCCTTTGGCCCAGGTCCTGATTTCACAATCTGTGGGTTTGAGCCCAGCATCGGGCTCTCTGTTGTCAGTGCAGAGCCTGCTTCAGATCCTCTGTCCCCTTCTCTCTCCCCCCTTCCCCTGCTCCTGCTCTCTCAAAAACTAAACATTAAAAAAAAAGTATAAAAAGGAAGACCCGAGTCAATCTATAACAGCAGGTGAATGGAAAAACCACGGTACATTCCTACAATGGCATATTACTCTGTGTTAAAAGGAAATTAGCTATCACGCCATAAAAAGACATGGAGGGGCCTTGAATCATACTGCTTAGTGAAAGAGTCCGGTCAGTAAAAGCGACACTCTCTAGGATTCTAATGACATGACATTTGGAAAAGACAAAATTAAAGTGTAAAAGAGAAGTAAGAGATTGCCAAAGAACTGGGGTGAGGGCAGGGGGGTGAGGGTCGAATAAATGAATAGTTGGGTTTTTGTAAGGTTTCTTTTGTCTTTTAAATTTTGGGGGGTTTAGCCTAAATGTTATTTATTGGAAAGAGCAGAGAGAGGAGAGGCCCTCTAGGGACAGGATGGAGCAAAACAAGGTGCAATTCGGCCTCCGGCTCAGCATCTTCTCTGACTGCCCCACTGGGCATAAGGCACGGGGGAGTTCTTTGTTTTTTTAACTGTTTGTTTGTTTGTTTGTTTGTTTTTGCGAGAGAGAAGAGAGCAGGGGAGAGGCAGAGAGAGAGGGAGACACAGAATTCCAAGCAAGCTCCACGCCCCCAGTGCAAAGCCTGACACCGGGCTCTAAGTCACAAACTGTGACGTCATGACCTGAGCCAAAATCAAGTCAGACAGACACTTGACTAAGTGAGCCACCCAGGTGCCCTGGCACAGGGGGCTTTTAAGGCGGGGAAACTGTTCCATAGGATACAGTAATGGTAGATACAGATATTATGCATTTGTCAAAATTAATTGAACTGTACAAAGGGAATGAGCCCTACTGTAAACTACTGAGTTAATAACAACATATCACTACTGATATATCCAATGTAACTAATGTACAACACTAGCCTGTTAATGTTAGGCGAAATGGGGGAGGGGACAAAGGTTGGGTGTATGGGAACTCTGTACTACCTTTTTAATCTTTCTGTGAACCTGAAACTGCTCTTCACCAATAACCTATTAATTTTTTAAAAATCCTTTATGGAATCTAAGGCTCAAGTATCTTCCCTTTCAGAAAGTCTTTCCTGCTCTCCCACCAACCCAAGACGGGTTGCACCTTTCTCCCAGGCTCCCAAAATATCCTGGGCGGACATATTCCCTTGGCTTCATCTGCCACATTGTATTTTAGTGTCTGTCTGTGTCTATCAGTAGCTGTGGTTTGGTGACCTCTGGCCTAGAATGCAGAGATGATGAAAGCAGGTAATCCATGCGACTGGTTAGCAGACACTCAGGGTGCCTGGCAAAAGGCACTTCTGTTCCCTCAATGCACTGATGACATCATCTGGGTATAATTATCATGAGCCCTCTGACCCACTAAGGCATTTTCTGGATGGGGCAGAAGCCACAGTCAGATTGCACTGCCTTCTTTCAACTTGAGCAATCTCTAGTTTACTGATCTTTTTTGGTTTGCCAGGGATGGATCCCCCATGGAGACGTTTTTGCGCTGGGAAACTCTTCCGGGGTTCAACCCCGTGCTGTTTACATTACACAACACTCTCTTTCAATCCTGCGCAAGTTAGATGTGTAGGGGCCGCTGGCACAAATGCCTATGTGCAGATACAGAAATGAGAAAAGCAGACTCAGGTCAGGAGGGGACCCTGGCACTTTGAAAAGTCTGACTCGTCAGCCTCGAGTGGGCAGCCACTCCTAGGCTTCAGCCCACTGTTCCTACACAGAAATGTGGACACAGTAATGCCAGATGGGGTAGTGATGAAGATTTCTGTTCACACAGAAATTTCTGTCTTTAAAACATGTTGGCAACTAACACAAATGGTCTAGAAATACTGGAGTGGGCATATTGGGAGGATAAGGCATCAGCCCGTTTAAATGGGGTTTTATGATATAAAATAGCAGGGAAAGGGAGAATCTTGATTGTCATCTGTCACCCTCAAGGCGCTTATCAATAGTCTCCCAGGTCTGAGTAACCACCAAAAGATTTAAGCAAGAAAGGGAAGATAAGAGTGGCATTTCCTAAAGATCACTTTGGCAGTTGATGGGGGTAGGGCTGAGGGTAGGGTGGTGAGTTCGAAGTTTGTATCATTCAGCTAAGAGAGATGACAAAGGCCTCTTGACTTTGTTCTTTCTCCTACCAGACTGTAAACTCCAAAACAGCAAGGCCCGTCTAAGTCGTGCTTGCTCTGTCTCCAGCACTGAGCGCAAAGCCTGCTCGGTAAATATTTGTTGAAAGAATGAATGAAAGGGAGGGAGAGGAGGTGAAAGACGTTCTGGAGAACTGAGTTTAATGGGAGTGGGGGGCTGTAGAGGCCTGTTTCCTTTCCTTAAGCTTTTCCTAGGAGCCTTGGGAAGGGCGTGTCTCAACGAAGAGATCACAGAGACCGGGTACAAAAAAACAAGACTTGGCTGGTTTGTTCCTGGCACTTCACGTGGCCTCTCCGATCCACAAAAGAGTAAATTTCTAAGTACCTTAAAGGGCTAAAGGGAAGATAAAGCGAAATTGAGGAATGAGCAATTTCTGTCCTTTCCTAGGTCCAGTATTTCCAAAGCACACGGCGAAAGGGGACTGACCTCAGCCTCCAACCGGTGGCGATTCCTTTATGGGTGGGGAGGGAACGGATGACCCAGGTGACTGTGGTCCTGGTCCTGCCGGGTTACGAGCCCAAGCAGAGAGCCCAGCACCTGGGGCTCAGGCCCGCCCAAGCCCTCACCTCGCCCAGTCCTCAAGTTCCCACGCGTTCCGCCCCCGACTCCGCCCCCTTTCTCCCCCCGCCTCCTTCCGCCCTCCGCCCCCATTTCCGTCCCCCTCCGCCCGCCCCCTCCTCGCTCCTCGTCCGCGGCGCCCGGGTCTCCTCTCGCCTTCCTCCTCCCTCCGTCAGCGCCCCTCTCGGGCGGCCGGGGCAACCCCGTGCCCCGCTCGCCCAATGAGGAGCCGGTGCAGGGGCGGGGCGGGGCTCGGGCCGGAGCGGAAGTGGTGACCGGAGCGGAAGTGGAGCTGCCGCCACCGCCGCCGCCGATTCCGGAGCCGGGGTAGCTGCTGCCGCCGCCGCCGCCGCCGCCGTCCCCTCTGCAGCCGCCGCCGCTCCAGCCTGAGGAGTGGGCTTGGGAAGGAAGCGGTGACCCGCGCTCGGAACTTCGCCCGCAATCACCTTTTCTCCCTGTTGCCCTCCCCCGGTGAGTGCGGCGCGGGGTCCGCCCGGGGCCCCTGGGGGCCCAAGCGCAAAGCTTTCCCCGGGCGGCGGCGGCCGCCGCGGCGACGCTAGCGAACCCGCGGGTGGACCCCGGGAGGTGTTAGCGCGCGGCTTCCTCAGCCCCGCGAGGCCGCCTGCGGCGCAGGCCCGGCCTGGCCGCGGCCCCTCCCTGTTTCCGGGGCCGAGCCCCATCGCTCTTGTAAAGGCCTGGACACCCCTCGGCGCCTGCGGCCCTGCCCTGCGGGCGGGGTGCGGCTCCGAACGGGGCCCAAAGGGACATCGGGCGGCGGACCCCCTACCTTCCATCCCCCACTAGCTTCGATCCTTACGCGACCCCTCCCTGCTCCTTGGCGAAAACCGACCCTTTAAGCCCTGTTAACCCTGTTCCTTGCTTTCTGGTTTCCAAAAATTAAAATTTAACCAAATACGGATGAGTTTTCGAGCCCCAGGGCCTCTGTTGGCTCCTCCTGGCTGGGTAAGGGGTTTAACCTTGGGAGAGAGCAAAGGGAAAACCCCCTCCCACTTTGCAGTAAAGCCATTTCATCATCGTTCGCTGGCTTGGGAGCCTAGCAGGACCCGAGATTCCCTGGGAAGCACAGGGTTGGGGTTTGAAGCAAGAAAATAGCATTTGTTGGAACCGGTTACTGAGTCAGGCCTGATGCCCAGGGGAAAAAATGTCATAGACTGAAAACCGGGAGTGTTTTCCCACGATATTTATCGTCATTTAATGCCAAAGTCTTTTGTGTCCTTACCCAAAATTAAAATTTGCATGGTGGCATCCCTGGTGATGGGGAAGGGGTAGGTTTTATTGGGCCCCTTTTTTTCAGAGGATTGAGTACATCTTTGCTATTGCAAATGGAGAACTGCATGTAATGTGGTTTTCAGAGGTGGCAGTGTTGGTAAGACAATTTGCCAACATTTCTGTAAAAATGCATGTCTCTCGGCCTTTCCTCACTCCTGTTCTCTTTGGTAAGGCTAGGTAGCATCAGACTCTGATTTTACTTGTCCTGTGTGGGAGACGGAATTTGGCAAGATGATCTTATGAACATACAAAATCAGGCGGCCACAGGATCCAAAGCAGAAAGATGAAGCACTTTCAAGAACATGAAAATTGACCGAATTTCTCACTCTGTCTCAGTTGTTCATATGAAACCACACACAGGCGGTTTATAGAACTGGACACACAGCTACTCAGCCTTTTGCATTTTCTCTTTGGAAATTGATATGTATAAATAGGGCTTGATTATTAGTGCTTTTCTTGGCTGCTTCCAGCATATCCCATTTCTCAGGAATATGTCAGTTGTCCTGAGCCCTCATTTTTCTTGAATCTTTTTTTCTTAGCTGCATACAGGATGGTGAGGGTAAAACCTCTTGGTTTTCCTGAACCCAACTTAGAATTTTAGGTGTGGTCTTCCAAATGGAACGCGAATAATTCAGTAGCAGCTACTGAGTTCTTTTCCTACCCTCTCTTTTCATTGAGATAAGAAGCCATTCACCCATCTTACAGATGAAGTCTTTATGAGGAATGAGGTAATTTGGACTAGACCACATGCCTAGTTTTTTGATTGAATATCCTCATTCATCAGGACCAAATATTTCTGGACTGTCAGCCCCTGGAGTATGGCTCCTACCCTGTAATCTTCAGTACATTTCCCATCATGCAGTGCTCGTGTTATGTTGAAGCCATTTTAGAATTGGAGCTCTATAGATCAGGAAGGCAACCTCCATAAAACCAAGCTGGGCAGATTCCCATGATGCTAGTTCCAGAGGCAGTCTCCAGAGATTTGAGCCACTGCAAAAAGTGCCTTTTGCCCAGTTGGATGTGGATACAGAAACAAAGAGCACTGGACGTGGAGTCAGCTAAATTTGATTCAGGTCTTGCCTGTAGCATTTTCTACCTGTGGGATCTTTAGCATGTTACTAATCTCTGGTTCTTAGCTTCTCAGTCTCCAGAGTGTCCTGAGACCTTTTGACAAACTGGAAACTGTTAAATATAAGCTTTTGGTTTTATTTTTTTAAATCACAGAGTTCACTATTAATAGCTTTCTTTTTTTTTTTTTTCCTCCAGCTGCATTCTGACGGGACCCATCCCTGCTTTATGTACATGTTGCTTTCAAAAATCAATGTATTCTTGTAGAACTTTATTTTGTGTACGGCATCTCCAGTCTTAGCCCATTTTCTCATCTGTACAATGCAAATGGTAACAGAGGCTTTGTTGTGTTGTGGCAAACTCAGTAATTAAAATAAGCACTTGGGATATAGTAGGTGCTTAATAAATGTTAGTTGACTATATCCGTGAATATACATACATAGAGACTAGACATAGCATAGACCCAAGAATCCATCCATTTGTGGGGGTCCGTTGGTTAAGCATCCACCTCTTGATTTCAGCTCAGGTCACGATCTTTCGGTTCTGTGAGTTTGAGCCCTAACTCAGGCTCTGCTCTGACAGCCTGGAGCCTGCTTAAGATTCTCTTTCCTTCTCTGTCTGCCCCTCCCACACTTGCTCACATTTGAGCTCTCTCTCTCAAATGAATAAACTGAAATAAAGAATCCATCATTTGCAATTTACTCACCAACTGTTGAGGTAGCATCAGGTAATTAGTCTATAATAATAATAGTTATCACTTACGTTGCTCACTGTGTGCCAAGCTTTGTTCTAAGCACCCTACGCATATTAACCAAGGCTTCATAACAACCAACGATAGGTAAGTACAATTAGCCCCATTTTACAGATAAGGAAATTGAGGCACAGAGAAGTTAAATAATTTGCCCAGGGGTGTATACACAGACCCATACCCACAGCACAAGGTAAGTAGTGCTGCAGCCAGGAATCAAACCCAGGCTCCCTCGCTGTACTGATCAGTGTCACTGATGGTAGAACATGGTTTGTGTGAACACCATTTAGTTCGTAATGTTTCTTTACACGTATCCTGTTACAGAATGTGTTTGGGCAGGAATTTTAGCTATATTTGAGGTTAAATATTGTTTAATATGTTGGAGGGACCGTGTTCGTTTTGGCCTGCAGGGACAACAGTGCTCGTGTGCGTCGGGAGGTGAGCTTGTGAAAACCCCAGTGTTTCTAGCATTTGCTTCCTATTAGGGAAAGCGTTCATCAGCTACTTTGTGGCACATCGATTTATCTTATAAAAGGTGCCTTCCCTAAAGGGGTGTGGTCAGGACTACCATCGCTGATTTTGGCTTATCATCCTACCTTTTTTTGGTAGATTTTTATACTTTCAGTATTTTGTTGGGGAGGAAGAGAGGAGGAAATAGATCTACATAAGTAGAGAGAAAATTCTAAATTACAATTTCCTGCTAGGCTACCTCTTCTTTCCGTGGTATCACATTATTAGGCAGCTATCCTTTGAAGGATGCCCTAGAGTGAACTAAGATTTGTTTGTAAAGAGACCTTATATTCCTTACTTCCTGCATGTTTGTAGGAGAGGTGACAATTCACACCAGCAAGGGGGGGAGAAATTCGTTTTTTAAGAGCAACTTCTGAGCATTACAGTCATCTTGGTCTCTACACGAATATGGTTCTGGTCGTCATCTGTCTGTCATGAGGGAGAAACTTAACAGTTGGAGCTGGATTCTAAGGGGAATACTTAAGGAGGAAAAATAGACTCAAGTACTTTCTATTTTGGGATATGTGTGCTAAAAGCCAAGTAAGAAAGCTTACTGCTTTCTGGGCTAAAAGATCTTCTAATATAGACAGAGTTATGTGTTTCTAATACGTACTTAGAATGAGATGAGATTGATTGAAGGCCTCAGGAGAAAAAGTCATTCCCAGCAGTAAGTTAGTGAGATGACTTTCTTTTTAATATTCTGGCCAGTTCTCTTATGTAAGTTTTTTCCTGTTAGTTTTATTTTATTGTTTAATCTGAGAGGCCTAACAGTAAAAGTTATTTCTGAATGGCCTTGACCGGGACAGAGGTAACAATAAAATAGATATGAACCCTGGCCATTGTTCCTATTTGCCCACAGACCTCACAAAGCTTATTTGACAGTCTGTTGGGTTTTTGGCATATGCTATTCTTAACTTCTTAATTTTATTTTGATTTTTAAAGCTAGATAATTAACTCAAGGCCACTTCTGAAATCCCACTATAATAACTTGGTATGGTTTTTTGGGAAAATTGCCCATTTAATCTTTTCCTTAAGTAAGCATTGGGGATCATAGTTGAGCTTTAGGAGGTAGTTCCACACAGAGGAAAGACCATGTGTCAGTTCATGCCCATGTGACCCTGGGCAGGTTACTCCTGGCATCTGTAAAAGGGGACACTGGCACCTACCTCATAGAATACTCAGGATTAAATGAGTTGATAATGATAAGCACCTAGTGCTTTATACGTTTAGGTAAATTATAAATGATGGGTATTTTTGTTATTGTTTATTTAATCAGCTGGCATGGACTTTTGAAAAGGGGAGATGGACAGAAAATATTCTCAGGGCTTGTTGAAACTCAGTTTGAATATATAAGTATCGGGGGGCACTTGGATGGTTCAGTCGGGTAAGCGTCTGACCAGCTCAGGTCATGATGTCGCAAGTTGTGAGTTCAAGCCCCGCATTGGGCTCTGTGCTGACAGCTCAGAGCCTGTAGCCTGCTTCTGATTCTGTCTCCTTCTCTGCTCCTCCCCCACTCATTATTTGTCTGTCTCTCTCAAAAATAAATAAACATTAAAAAATAATTTAAAAATTAGTAGCTTAGGGGCACCTGGGTGGCTCAGTCTGTTAAGTATCCAACTGCAGCCCAGGTCATGATCTCACAGTCCAAGGGTTTGAACCCCATGGCGGGCTCTGTGCTGACAGCTGAGAGCCTGGAGCCTGCTTCAGATTCTATGTCTCCCTCTCTCTCTGCCCCTCCCCTGCTCACTCTGTGTGTGTCTGTCTCTCTCAAAATAAAATAAAGACATAAAAAAAATTTTTTTTAATTAGCTGAGAAACATTAGTCAAAAATTAGTATAGTGTCTCCTGATTGGAGCTGAGATGGCTTTATTCAAAAAGTAGACTAAGAGTATAAATACAGTGTATACTTTATAGGTCAGATGTGGTCTACTTATCTCTGTCCATGTAGGAAATAAGAAGCCTCATGTACTTCTTTTAAAAAGTGCATTGAGGGATGCCTGGGTGGCTCAGTCGGTTAAGCGGTGGCTCAGGTCATGATGTTGAAGTTGTGGGCTCAAGCCTGGTGTTGGGCTACCTGCTGACAGCACAGAGCCTGCTTGGGATTCTCTCTCTGCCCTTTCCCACTCATGCTTTTGTGTTCTCTCTCTCGCGCGCTCTCTCTCTCTCAAAGTAAATAAATAAACTTTAAAAAAAAGATGCATCAAGTGATGAAATAGTCCTACTCAGCATGGCAGGTCTGTGTCTCCTCTCTCTGCCCCTCCCCCTCTGATGCTCTGTCTCTGTATCGAAAAATAAAATAATTTTAAAAAAAGAAATAAACTTAGGTAAATTAACATGGGCCTTTCTTTTAAAATTATTTAAAGAAATCAGTTTGTATTTAAAAGAAATGAGGTGTGGGGGTACCCGGGTGGCTCAGTCAGTTAAGCCTCTGACTTCGACTTCATCTCCGGTCATGATCTCACAGCTCCTGAGTTTGAGTCCCGAGTCAAGGCTCTGTGCTGACAGCTCAGAGCCTGGAGCCTGCCTCAAATTCTCTCTGTCTGCCTCTCCCTTGCTTGTGTGCTTGCACGCTCTCACTCTCTCACTCTCTCTCAAATAAACATTTAAAAAAAAAATGAGGTGTGTAGTTAAGTGTCCTTTCCCTGGCTGACCATGTTGATTATTAGACTTTTGTGTGGCTGCTATTTGAGTGATTGCAGTGTGTAGAGACAAGTATTTTGCATCATGAATTGGTTTACTCCTTACAAGAACCATATTCTGTAGATTTGCCTGTTTTATGCATGAGAAAACAGACTCACAGAGGTCAGGTAACCTATGGAGTTGGCGTGTGGTACTGGTGATTGGGCTGAGTCACTCCATTATGCTGGTGGGCTCAAAGCGTTTAAACCCTGTTCACAAGAATGACCAGTTGAGCTGTGTTTATGGATCAGAATTAGCACATTGTCTTTTGGGACTGATCCCTTAAAACCAAGAGATCAATTTGTTGTCCTGTCTGCTGAGTTCACATGGTATGACCTTGGGTATCACTTAATACCTCCAGTGTTTTAATTTTGGCTAATTGAACATAATAATACTCAGCAACTGATGTAGAAGAGGGAAAAGATTTTGAAATAGATGTTTTCCTCCACAATTCTATGTTTGCTGGACATCGGCACTAATGAGTCTGTGTTTCGAACATGCGGTGTTTCATTTTCTAGCAGAGAGCCTGCAAATGTTTGGATGGAATTAAGTTGATAAAAAGACCCTGAATTTTGTGTGGTGAATGGCACACAGATCTTTTTAGAGGAGGCGTTCACAGCGAGTAGTTTTCTTTAAGAGCTAGGAGTACTTCGCTTTTTCTAGGTAGCACCCCCTGACCACCTGGTCCCACAAACTTTCTCAGTCCTTCCTGCGGTAGCTTGGCATCTGTCTTTCCTTCAGCAGGCAGAGTGACTTTGGCCTTATGGTGCTGTGGGTGCTCTGTCCGGAATGGTATAGCTGAACGCTGGTCAGAATTTACTGTCCCTCCCTTACCCCGTGGAAATTTGCAAGTCTAGATTTTTAAGGTGCTCCTTTCAGTTTTCTCTCTGGATCCATAGCTCTGCTCATCTCTTTATCTACTTGGGTCTTTGATTTCTTCAGTTTCATCTAGAGAAACATAATGTACTCTTTATTCATACATCTGTATTTCTTTCCCGCATCTGGAGTTCCTTTTCCCCTCCTGGCAGAACCACTCCAGCCCAGAAGACCAGTTAGGACCCAGCCACTGTTAAACTAAATCTTCCCTCTGATTCTAGCTGATTGCTTCTTCAAGGAGAGCGTCGGAACCCTTAAAGATGTTCTGTCTTCTGTTCCTGCCATGGGGGGTGGGGGGGCTGGGGAATGTAAGGACTCAGAGGTGAGGACCACACTACTTCTCATATTTCTTTTGAGTTCCAAGAAAAGGGTTCATACTGGTAGTTTTTTCATTTGTGGTGATTTCAACACACTGAATTATGCGCACTATATTTCATTAGAAGCCCAGGTTTGTTGTATGTAGGGCTTTCCTAGAAACAGATTCCATTCCTGTGTTTCATAATAAAGCTTTAATAATCCTGACACATGATAGACTATGACGTCCTCATTTTAAATTTCTAAGAAATTATTAAACTCCATTAAAGCTCAGTATTTTAGAATTGAGCATGTTCTTTTCCTTGAAAACAAAACAGAGCAGAAGGTTAGACACATCTAAAGGCCACATTTCACAAGGTCATTTTCACTTTTCTTCCTTTGCAAGGCTGCTTTTCTTTTTTTTAATATGGATTAACCCCAGCTAGTCATTTTTATTATTTTTTTCCTTATGCTTGGATATCTGCTCCTGGCTACTGAGAAATGGCCTCTCAGTATTCTGAACCTGGCTAAAAGAAATCCTTCAGGCAAAGAATTTTGAGAGAGAGGGCCTTGGTCGGTTCGTAGTTACTCTTATTTCAGCATTTACTGTCAGATTTGAGGTTTCCTGTATTTGAAGGAAATCCTGTTATTTCACGGGCCCCCTCAACCCTCAGAATTATACTTCATGATATTATTTAGTGGTATTTTACAAAAATGAGATACTTTTCTGCCTCATTTTCATATAACATGTATCTCTGTAATAGACCAATGACATTAATTCCCTTCTTTTGACAGCCATGTAGTCCTTGTACCAACTATCCATCTTCTTAACTGCTCCGCTATTGGAGATTTAGCTTGTTTCCAGTTTGTCCCTAAGCATTGCTGATTTACTTTGCAAATGCCTCCCAGTCCTCTCAAGTGCTTAGAGGACTTTATCCAGTGGCTTAGAAGAGATAGAGGCCCGGCACCCTCCTTTGGCTGTGCTTGAGAACCAATGGGAGGGGGGGGGGGCATCTCTGGGTCTGCATTCCTGATGGGGGCCCTGCACAGAGAAGCCCATTGGTGCGCTGCCTGCTTTGATGTGTTGCGGCCTCGAACAGGTTTGCTCTGGTGTCTGTGCTGTTAGTGCCAGGCCTGATGGTGAGACTGCAGTCTTTGAAGGCTGGGGAGGGGGGGCAAATAAAGGCTGCCTGACTGATGTTTTTTTTCTTGGTAGGACGTTGGTTGAAAGTCTCAGAAGAAAGGTAGGTCCTGATTATAAACCATCACTTCTGGGCATCCGATTCAGGAAAATTCAATTAGGAACTAATGAATGAACATGTTACAATTAACGTGTATGTCCCTTTTGAGGCAGCTGCAAAGGGTGGAGTCTTATCTAGGAATGTTAACATTATCACATACTCACTTCCTGTACAAGAAGAATCTAGACTTGCTTTCCTTCTCCTGGGCCGAATGTTAATAAATAAAAAGCCAGGCTCACATCTGTGGGCCGACAGGGTTGTGTAGGGACTGTGAGAGGAAGAATAGTGATTCGTTGGTTTCACACTGTGCGTTTAAGATTTCCTTTAATTCCCTGTGCCACATCGTCACAGCACCTTCTGTGAGCTAGATGTTGTGTCTCCAGCGTGCAGATCGGGAGGCCGAGATGGAGCAAGCTCACGGGGCTTTGTCGTACCACACCCCGTGCTCACGGCTGGTCCTGTTGCCTTTCGGCCATGCCACGTCCGCTACGCGGTGTTCTTTCTGCTCTCCTGGTACTGATTTGTTGGAAAAAATGACAGGTACTTATTTGAGCATTCGTTTTGTGCTTGGCACAGGGTTCGGCATTAAATGAGAAACAAATGGGAACTTCCCTGTGAGGACACACACACGTGGGGCCGTTTGTAAATGGACCCTGCTCATCAACTGTACCAGACAACATACGGCATGTCGGCCCTGGACTGTGTAATGGGCTGCAAGTGCATGTGGATTCACAGGCTGGCACCTCGGTGGGGTGGGGTGGCCGTGTAAGGCTTCCTAGCCAGGTGGGTGGATAGAGTTTGCACAGGCAGGAGGTACCGAGGAGAGCATCCTAGATGAAGGAACTAAAAAAGCACTTTCAGGGGGGTTTGAGCATGACCTGTATAGGGTGTTCGATGGTATTCTCCGACCGGAGAGAAAAGGTCCATGTTGGAGAGCGGCCAGTGGGAAAACCGGACCATACAGAGGAGCCGCATCACGAAGGACTTTGAAGGCTGGGCAGAGTTTCGATTTGCTGGAGCTGCCAAAGGAGTCATTCAGGGGGACTGAGTGAGGGTGGGGCAGGACTAAGAGTTCCTTTGTGTTTCTTTTTATTTTTTTTTTTTGATTGAAGTACAGTTGACGTGCAGTGGTACCTAGGGTCTGGTGTACAAGATAGCGATTCGACGCGTCTACACATTAGTGCTGTGCTCACCCAAGTGTAGCTGCCACCTGTCACCGTCCAGTGCTGTTACCACTGACAGTATTCCCTGTGCTGTGCCTTCGACAAACTAATTTTGGGGGTTTGGGAGGGTTTTTTGTTTTTGTTTTTATTTTTGAAAGAGAGCGCAAGCAGGGGAGGGTCAGAGAGAGGGGGAGACACAGAATCTGAAGACAGGCTTTAGGCTCTGAGCTGTCAGCACAGAGCACAACGCGGAGCTCAGCCCACGAACCGCAAGATCATGACCTGAGCCAAAGTCAGGTGCTTAACCGACTGAGCCACCCAGACACCCCGTGACAGACAATTTTGAAGTAGGACCCAGGAGTACAAGGAATGAGGTACGAACATCATGAGGAGTTAATGTGCTTGTGAAGAATAGGTGCTTGGGGCTTTGAGTTATCTGAGCAGAGGGAGCACTGCCAGATTTGCAGTTTTATTATTCCTTCATCTGGGGGTCTGTTCGTGCAGCAGATGCCAGTTGATACTGATTGTATGCAAGGTGCTATGGGAGCTGTGCAGCGAAGAGTTGCTGGTGCGGTGAGGGACTTAGAGATGTGTACATACCATGTTAGAACTGAAGAACTGTGTTAAGACATGAAGAGAGATACAGATGAAAAAGAAACATGCGAGATTTACTTTAATCATTTTTAGTTTTTTTATTATTTTTAAAAATTGTTTTTATTTGAGAGAGAGTGTGTGTGAGCAGGGGAGGGGAGCAGAGGGAGAGAGAGAATCTTAAGCAGGCTCCCCGCCCAGTGCAGAGCCCAGTTCGTGGCTTGATCCCATGACCCTGATATCATGACCTGAGCTGAAATTGGGAGTCCAATGCTTGGCTGACTGAGCCACCCAGGTGCCCCTATTTTAATTTTTTTTTTTAATGTAACTCCGTATATTCAAAATACTACAATTTCCACATGTGACATAGCTACATGCGGCCAGTGGCTATCCTGTTAGACATCTCCAGCTTCGTTTCAGAAAGACTTCATGGGTGGGGAGTGGGTGGGGGGGTGGCACTTGGGCCATGCTCTGAAGACTTCTGTGTGCTCAGTAAATGGGAAAGGACATTCCAGGAAGAGGGAGTGGCTTCGCGAGCAAAGACATGGAGACAGAAAAGCAGACTCCCAAGAAAACCATTTTGGCAGAAGCACAAATTGTGTGGAAGGCATGTTTTGGCAAAAGCCTAGAAAGATAGGTTGGAAAATCTTCAATGACAGGAGTGAATCCGGCTACTATTGGCAGGAGGGAACTTTAAAGAATTTTGAGCAGGACGTGGTTCAGTCACAGTTTTGAGAATGGGTCTGATCTTTAAGATGTGAAGAGGGCTGAAGGTAACAGGAGACCAGAGGCCGGGGGTCTGGGGAGACTGGCTGGGAGGCTTACTGCAGATGTAGCACCAGAAACAGTTCCAGATCTCTCTCATCTCCTGCCTTCCTCCAAACTGCTGGGTGTTGTGTAACCCGTTTCCTGTTGAAATTGGTCTAGCTGCTTCAAAATCCGTGTTATATAAGTCAAAAGTTACGTAAGCAGTAGGCATCAGGACAGTTAGCTGTGGATTTTGTTTGTTGGAGTTTGTGTGTGTGTGTGCTTGTGTGTGTTTTAAACAGATGGGTACAGTTTTTAAGGCATGTGTTCAGTCTTCGCATATCATGATGGCTCTCCATGTCTAGGAACTCTTGCAGGCATCCTGAAGGAACTGGAAATAGTTGGTCCCTAAACAGCCCATATTTGGTTTTGAGAAATAGGGCACAGACCTTTGGGAGTTCCCAAGGAGCGGTCAGGATTCTTCAGAGAGGTAGGATTTAACTTTTACTGTTTGGGAGGGGAGCTTACTTGGGGACCTGGCAAGGCCAAAGGGTTTCGTGGCATCTTTGGCAGTGCTGGTCCTTTGCATTTCTCTTTTATAATGCTGCACAGAATGGCCTGGCTCTGAATCAGCTTTTGGCTAGTACTTTATTAATTGGAATCTTTTCGGTGGAGTTGCATAGGTGCTGTTTGATGAACTTCGGAGTGGGCCACTAAGTGATTGCTAACTTTGGATTCATCTGTAAATTGGAGCATTTCTGAGGTTCATTGAAAGTGGACTTCTCCCAGAATGCTTTGAGGAACAGAGAAAATAGGATTCTTTGCTGATAGAGGTTGTATCCTGATCTGCATGACTTTGGTCAAGAAAATTAGACATCCTGAGTAACTGTGTAATTTGAAAATGAAGGATGGTGTCCTTTTGATGGACTTGATCAGAGTAGACTAGGCTGTGTTGTGGCACCCAAGAGCATCACCATCTCCATTAATTCACCCAGTGACAGTTTCTTTTTCATATTCAAGTCCGGTGCCAGTAGAAGCCCCCGCACAACACACTCAGGGAGTCAGGCTTCCTGCGCACAGCACCTGGGGCACACGGCCTACTTGGGTGTGTAAGAAGAGAGCCTGGCAGATGACACACAAGCTTTCAGTTGTCACCTGGAAATAGCATCGTCACTGCTGTTTCATGAGAACTAATGCTGTGCGCCTGGGGACTGCCGGAAAATGTAAAAGAGCAGGTGGAATGTTTCATGAGCATTATTATCTCTGTTACAGTCTCCTTCTAGTGACGTGGGCGAGGATGTCGGGCGGATCAGGTGACACTTGCTTCACTGAATGTGGGCTTAGAATTAGCAAGCCTTGTGCAAGACGAGGCTCTGAGGATGACTTGGATCATGAGCAGTGGGAAGAGAAAGAGTAGTTCTGAACTTTCTGCGTTGTCTAGGATGGGGCATGTCTCCTCTGTGCTTCATCTAATAAAACATTTTCATGCGGTAGGGCCCTGTCTTGTAGAATTTCTCCCTTGAAAATACAGAAATACTTGAAGCAAAACCATTTTGAGAGGAGCGGTTGTACTTTCTTTCCTATCTTAAAATCATTCATCATTTTTGGAGTCTTAAGTTGTGTGTAGAGTAATGGAAGTAATCGATACTGTGTATATAGTAATGAAAGAATTTGGGCTTTTTGTTTTTATCTTTTAAAGATTTTATTTTTAAGTAATCTCTACACCTCACATGGGGCTTGAACTCACAACCCCAAGGTCAAGAGTCTGACAGAGCCAGCTAGGCACCCCTGGAAGAATTTGTTTTAAAAATACTGATACTCTGGGGCGCCGAGGTGGCTCAGCTGGTTGGGTGTCTGACTCCTGATATTGGCTCAGGTCATGATCTCACCATTCATGGAACGTGTTTGGGATTCTCTCTCCCTCTCTCTGCCCCTCCCCCATGCTCTCTCAAAATAAACTTTAAAAAGATACTGGTGTTCCTATTTAAAGTAGTATTTTACCTTTTTGTACCTTAAGATAGTATGTTTTTGTACCGTGGCACAGATATACCAAAATTTAACAGTACATAAAACTAACTTTTGGTTGGTTTTGGTTAACAAGTTTTTACATATTATTATATTATCCATACAAATTTTACGTATTATCCTAACACTGTGTTCTCTGTAAATAGTGATTATTACAGTGAGGAATTAACTAAGGTGAGGTGAATAATTTGAGGAATATTCACTGATGGGTGTCTGAAAGATGTGATAAGCTGAGGTCACTAAAGTAGACTATTTCAAAAAAAATTTTTAATGTTTATTTTTGAGAGAGACAGTGCACGAATAGGGGAGGGGCAGAGAGAAAGGGAGACACAGAATCCGATGCAGGCTCCAGGCTCTGAGCTGTCAGCACAGAGCCCAACGTGGGGCTCTAACTTGAGAACGGCGAGATCATAACCTAGGCCAAAATCCAACACTTAACCAACTGAGCCACCCAGGTGCCCCTCAAAAATATTTTTTTATTTTTTTTTTAAATGTTTTTTTTTTTTATTTTTGATACAGAGAGAGACAGAGCATGAGAGGGGGAGGGTCAGAGAGAGAAGGAGACACAGAACCAGAAGCAGGCTCCAGGCTCTGAGCTAGCTGTCAGCCCAGAGCCTGACGTGGGGCTCGAACCCACGAACGTGAGATCTGACCTGAGCCGAAGTCGGAGGCTTAACCGACTGAGCCACCCAGGCGCCCCCCTCAAAAATATTTTTAAAGGGGCCCAGTTATGGTTTGCTGCTGCGGATCTTGAATATACTCCTAGCTCTTACAGCCTATACCGTATACAAAATTAGTGCCTGATAATTTGTTTGTCATGCGCTAAACTTCCCAAAGCACCTTCACTTAGATTAGGTCATTTGTTCCTCCCTGCATCCCCGCGGTGAGGAGACAATGTTCTTACTTTCCAGTAAGGAAATTGAAGCTCTCAGAGGTTAGGTGATGTGACCAAGGTCATATTCCGCTTGTAAGTAGCAGAACTGGTGTTAGAAAGAGCTAAAGCTGCCTGCCTTGGGTTTATGCTCTTGTCTATAATGTGTCCTTGTAACAAAGTTCGTAAATAGAAGATACGGTAACAATGGATGGTACCCTGGATGGGCAACTACCAAGTGTAACATTTAAAGTGCTAGCTTTGCTTTAAAATTAATGCAAGCAAAAAAACAGAAACAAAAACATTAAATTGAAGCAATCATCACATGTAAGGTGTTTTTCTCCCTATTATTAAAAGAAAGTCGTAAGGGTCAAAACCAGCAATTCGGGGGGGGAAGAGTTAAGGATGTGTGTTTAGCATAAGCCTCTAAAGAAATAGTTGTACGGCAGCCTCCCTGTGCAGAGGAGGCCGACTGGGCTCCTGGGGACAGAGAGACTTGAGTCTCTGTGGGTCTCTCAGCAGTGTTGCCCAGGGCGCATCACTTGCCTCCTCTGAATCTCCAGTTTTTCACCTCAAAGGGCGGTTGGGAAAATTAATTGGGGGAAAAAACACAGAACTTAGCAAGGTTCTTAAGCCCGGAAGTGCTCGTGTTCAGTATCGCTGGGGGCATTTGGAAGCACATGTTGCAGATGTAGGTACGATTCTTACCAGACGGGTTGGGAGAAGGTTCCCATGTGCGTTTCCTGGGCCCTGCAGCCTGACACTGCTGTCTCTCTCTTTTCTCTCTTGCGCCTGTTCTAGGGAACGACCATGGATAAGAGTGAGCTGGTCCAGAAAGCCAAACTCGCGGAGCAGGCCGAGCGCTATGACGATATGGCCGCGGCCATGAAGGCGGTGACGGAGCAGGGGCACGAACTCTCCAACGAGGAGAGAAACCTGCTCTCCGTTGCTTACAAGAACGTGGTGGGCGCCCGCCGCTCCTCCTGGCGCGTCATCTCCAGCATCGAGCAGAAGACGGAGAGGAATGAGAAAAAGCAGCAAATGGGCAAAGAGTACCGGGAGAAGATAGAGGCCGAGCTGCAGGACATCTGCAACGACGTTCTGGTAAGAGGCCAGGGCTTCCCTTTCACGTAGTGACTTCCAGACCGTTCACTGTGATGTGCAGGTGCAGACTCTCAAACAGCTTATGAGAGAAAGGTGTCGGAATGTACTGGAAGGCTGAAAACCAGTTGGAACTAATATTTAAGCATACAATGTGATTTCCGTCACCTTGTTTGATCAGAGATTGCTTGTCACAAATGGGGTATTTTCCTGTCCCCTGAAAAAGACCTGTGATAACAGGAACACTGAGTCAACATCCCTCCACCTTTTCTTTAGAAACTGAGTCCAGATAGGCAGGATCTCCGGTAGGTGCAGCCAGACAGGCTGTTCTGTATGTCGGTCTGAGTGGTGATGTCCTGTCCAGCAGGTGAGACCGGAGCAAGCGGCTGAGCCCCCTTTCACCCCCTCCCGGTCACGCCCGCACCGTGTAAAGTCCTGAAAAGTTAGCCACGCCTGTCATTTCAGCCTGTGTTCTGAAGCCAAATCAAATGTGGTTCGGGGATTGTCCTCTCCTGGGTTTTTTATGTAAGCCTTGGTCAGGTGATTGATTCTTAACGATATCACTCTGGCCACAGTCTGGGGTTGGACGGGAGGGGTGCGTGTCCTAGAGCAAATCATGATCATACTGTCTTTCCCTCACATCCTGAGCCCACTAGGAACTTTCTTTTTCTTCCAGGTGAAATCAGGTAAAAATGAACGGTGAGGGCTGCTTTGAAGGGAAAAGGAATTCACACTTGTGGATCTACCTCCTCCCCTGCTGGCTGCCTCTCCGAATTACTGCCCCTGACACCTTTCTTTTGAAAACCAGTACAAAGCTTGTCAGCTGCCAGGCAGTCCTCCTCCTCCCTAACCCCTAAGGAGTCTCACCCTGTCTGTCTGCAAAGAGTAGTAAAATGACGACTGCCCCTTGCACCTTCTCACTCTGACTCAATTCCCTTACAACTGAGCTTTTGCATTGAGCTGCTCTTCTTGTGAGACTCATGGCGTGAGAGTGTCATGGCTAAGTTGGTTGCCTGTTTGTAATTTGGGGGTTTGTTAATGGTGCACTAATTCCTGAATGTTAGGTACATCTGGCATTCAGATGAAGTTTGGCATGCATTCCAAGGGCAAGAAAGTTCCATAATTCCTGAAACGTAGACCAGCTTTTAAGAGCATCTGAAAGAATGTGAAGAAAAGCATGGTACTTACTGCCTCTTAACCAGTTTTTCAGGATGCCACATTCTAAAACAACTCTTCGAAAATATTGCTCTGTACACGAAGCTTGGACTCCTTCAGAACTGCTTTTGTTGTAAGCATAAATGTTTAAAGGAATTTATTATTAATAATAGTATTAGCTACTTCTTGAGTGCTTACTACGCACCAGGCAGCGTGTTAAGCGCTTGATGTACACTAGCTCATTTCTCCTCATAGTCACCCTAGAAGATGGCTCTTACCCTTCCCCATCGTGTAGCCGGGAAAGGCCAGGCGCAGGGGTGCGTAAACACAGGGTCACAGGTCGGAAGTGGCAGAGGAGGGACTTCTACCCAGGTCCGACTGATTTTCAACTTAGTTTTTGGCAGTTTTGCTCTGTTAGTGCCTTTTTCCTCCCAAAAGGTAAAGTTTTTTTTTTTAATTACAGAAGTAATACAAGTTCATTGTTTTAAAAAGGGAGGGGGCGGGAACCAGGCAGAAGAGCATAAATAAGAGAATAAAAATCCATTCTAATCCTGTCACATAGAGATCCATTTTTAACATCTTGATAAATACTCCTCAAGAGTTCTCCCTGCCATATTTGTGTGTACACATACATATTTTAATATTAAAATAGGATTCATCTGGTATTTATAATCCTTTTTTTTCCCCACTCAGACTTGTTTTGAGAACCTTACCATGTTATTAGTGTAGTTTCGCATCGTCATTTTTAAAAAGGCCCTACGTAGCATTCATTGTATGGCTATACTTTAATCAACCCCTTGTGGATGGTCAGCGATTTTTAACAGAAGAACACAGGCACCTGCTGTTATGACCTGGGCTAAAAACCGCTTAAAAAGCTTTGGATGGAAATTATGGTGTTTTTTTTTTTAATCTGCAAAAAATACAATTTAGAAGTGGTAGCATGTGTCTTGAATCTCGAAGATAGTTATAACATCTTCTATCTAATATTTCCAGATTCTTAACATAATGTGAATCATTTTTTAGGAGCTGTTGGACAAATACCTTATTCCCAATGCTACACAACCCGAAAGTAAGGTGTTCTACTTGAAAATGAAAGGAGATTATTTTAGATATCTTTCCGAGGTGGCATCTGGAGATAATAAACAAAGTAAGTAGCTTTTTTTTGTTTGGAAGAAATTTGACCAATAGTAGATCCAGTCTTCCTTCATAATAATTTTAAACAGTTTTTGCTTTGTTCCCCATAGACAGTAATATCACGGTACCGAAAAGTTTAAAGATCACAGCATTGTGCTGAACTGTGATTTACATGGTCTGGGGGTTGACAAATCAGAATGTATCTAAGGGGAAAATGTAGGGGGCATTAACAGTGTGGCTCAGTAGTGCGTTCAAAGAGATCCTTTTCTTGGTGGCGGGGGGGGGGGGG